>CM046003.1:95530250-95795430 GCA_025175895.1 Wurfbainia villosa
AATGAATTTAATTCTTAATTGGGAGAAGTGCCTGTTGGTGCAATCGGCCCAGGTTGACTCGAGTTTGACTCGAGCAGTACCTTGATAGTATTTTGATGATAGACAAAACTCATGACATGGGATTATCATGGGAAAGTCCAACATGGGGTTGGCATGGAAAGTCCAAGCATGGAGCTTGGTGTGGAAGTCCAAGGGGGAACCCTTGGCATAGGAAAGTCCAAAGCATTGCGAAGCCGTGCGCTTGGTGCTTGGCATGGGAAATCCAAAGCATTGCGAAGCCATGCGCTTGGTGCTAGGTGAGAAATGCATTGCGAAGCCGTGCGCTTGGTGCATTTGGGAAGTCTTGAGAACTTGGCAAGTTCACTAGGCTCGGGTCCTTGAGTCAGTGAAGGATGACATTGCGAATCTGTGCGCTTGGTGCATCCGAGGGACCGTTGAACAGGGAGCGAATGAAGTGAGCCCAAAGGGAAGTATACTTTTAGGGCATGAGACGTGAAGGATGGCATTGTGAAGCCGTGCGCTTGGTGCCTCCGAGGGACGTAGGCCGAGGGAAGAGAGCTTCGGTGGGGAACTCCATGAGGGATAAGGTGGACTTGTCCAAGTGGCTATGACTGAGTGTCGGATGCTCAAACAACTTTGTGTTTGAGGTTTTAGCCGATATCAGTCGACTGGTATAGGTGCCAGTCGACTGCTCTAGGTCGTATGGGTTCGACCAGTGTTCGACTGAACCAAGTCGTTGATCACCGACCGCCGAGGGAGGGCGATCATTGGGAGAATCGCCGATCGCCGAGGATGGCGATCGTGATGACACTGTGCACGGGCACAGAATGGAGTCGAGCTCGCCAGCACTTGACTGATGGATGATCAGTCGACTGATGGGTGCCATCAGTCGACTGATGTGTGATCCGTTGGAACTTAACCAACGTGGATCTTGCCGTTGTGAGACAACGGCTACGGATGACGCCGATCGATGGTCACGATCACGAATCGATGGGGAAAAATAGCTTGATGCAAAGTTATAAAAGGAGCCGAGATTCCTCTTCAAGAGCTAATCAAAGCAAGCAACAAACAAGTGATCAAAAGCAATGAAAAGTGTTTTCTTTGTATTGTATTGTATTTGTTGTATATATATTATCATTGTAATTTCTTGTGAGATGTTTCTCCACCTCCGATGTGTAGTCGAGAAGGAGTTTGAGTATTGCCGCAGTCATCTCTAGAGCTCGAGGAGCTCGCCTGCGGAGTAGGAACCATTCGTTCCAACCACGATATCGTGTGTGTGTTGTGCTTATTGTTGTTAGTATTATTATTGTTTTATTGTTATTCCGCTAATGATAATCATAGACAATTGTAGACAACGCAACGAGAACGCAAAATACGACATCCAACGATTGAGGGCTATTCACTCTAGCCTACCCGATCCCCAACAAGTGGTATCGTGAGCGAGGTCGCTTCTTCAAGGACTAACCACGCGAGAGCACTACAAAATGGTGGTTTCATCCATCCACCAAAATTCAAGGAGATTTCATGGTGGAGAAACGGATGGAGGTATACCTAGAAACCGATTTTGATTTTATGATTATTATAGAAAACGGTTTTGAAATGCCTAGGGATAAAAACAACAAGAAAATTGAGAAGTCAAGGTGGACCCAAGTCCAAATTAAGAACTTCAAGACAAATCTCGAGGTAATTAAATTGATTAGTGATTTGTTACCTAACACTATTTGGTCTAGATTGGGTGATTATAGGATGCAAAGGAATTATGGAATAAGATAATAAATTTCCAAGAAAATTCCCAATCGCACAAGTAGAGGAGAATGTGAAGAAGACCATCCACTTTCGAAGATGTGGATGACTTGGTGGAGACCTCCATCTCTAGCATTGAGGGGGAGGAGAGGCAATCTTCCATCTCGGAGCAAGAACAAGAAGCATCCACATCGGGGAGAAGTGAAGATCAAGAAGAGGCCTTCACCACCTCCCTAGGTAACTCAAGTGTTATTATTTTAAATAAAAATCACATAATATTCTTTGAGTGTAGGGAGAAAGGGCATTACAAGAGAAAATGCCCTAAATTGGCTAAGAAGAAGGCATCGACACCAAAAGTCAACCCAAAGTCAAACGATGCTGGTGTTTCCTCAATTAAGAGCAAAGAGCACATTGTGTGCTTCAAGTGCAACCAACGGGGACACTACCGAAGCCAATGTCCTAGGGGGAGGAAGAAAGGGCAAGAAGGTGTGACTCATGTAGGGGGAGCTTCTAAAGCTAACCCTAAGGTACATTTAAATAATGCACCTTCAATTTCTAGAATTAAAAAGCATACTAAGAATTATTTTAGTTCTCTTTCCATTATTAATGAAAAGCATGCTAGGAGAAACAATAAGGTTTATTGCTTAGGTGCTAAACATGTTAGTTTCTCTAAGGACAAACCTATGACTCAAAACACTAGATCTATTTTACCTAGGGAGTCAATTAGGAGAATTGAAGAAAACTTGGGTGTTAATCCCAAGAAATCTAGGCATATGCCTAAAAGGAAAAACATTTCCCAAAAGATAAATGAAAATTCAAAATTGGGAAAATTAGAGTTAGAAAACCAAGCCTTGAGGTCAAGGCTAGAAAAATTGGAGAAGACCCTAGCAATAATATCAAATTCGGTTAAGGGGTCTAATGTACAAAAGTCAAGACCTAGAAAACAAGAAGTGTCTAAGGGCAAGAAGAGTTTGGGTCACAAACCTATGTCCTACCATAATGTTCCATTTAATTATGGAACCACATCTAGGTCTAGGAAAACCAAGGCTAATAGGGAAGCCATCCCTAAGTCTAGCCATGGTATGTGCTTAGTGGCTAAGGACTTAAGGAAAACCAAGAAAGCCACTAAGAAGGTCAATGGAGGAGTCACCTCTAGAGTTGACCCAAGTAAGACCCAAAAGACTATGGTTTCAAAACCTAAAAGGGTCATTAGGAAGGTATCTAGGGAAGTCATCCCTAGAGAATACCTTGTTAACCCAAGGAGCTCCAATAGATATTGGGTTCCTAAAAGCGTGATCGATTCACGCTAAATGGGTTAGGGTGTGTCAATCCTAAGTGGAAGGGTAGTTAACCTAACCATAGTAGAGTTGACACATTAGGGTGTGCCAATGTGTTTGAGAAGTTTGAAATAATTTAAATTGGCACAATTAGGTCTTAGAGGTATTGGTGTGCCATTTTGGGTTTTTGGCACACTAAGGAAATAATGGCATTAAGGCAAAATGTATTTAATCCCTAAAAATGGAAAATTTATTTTCACACTTAGGTATTCTATACCTTAGTATATTTTACTTGCCATGATTTGTTTGCCTTACCATGTCATGACATCATTTTCATTTTTATCTATAAAATGTTATGATCATGTTTAGAATTATCTTTAGATGTCATGTATGCTTAGTTCTCATTCACATGCCATGACATCATGATATTGGCATATGCTTTTATCTATATCATATTTATGCCATAATCATATCATGCATTAAATAAAATAAAATTAAAGACTATGGCACAATTTGAAGGGAATCAAATTATGTTTCCCAAAAATACGCATGAGAACATAAACAAAACAAAACCCACATCTCACAAAAAATTTGACTTTAATGTGTTTTACACATCTAGATATTGGTGAGATGTTTAGGAAAAAGAAAATAAAGGTTTGAAAAACCTTTTGAAAACATTTTGAAAAACCTTGGTGAAGCCTATCTTTTGATAGCTATCACCATTGAATGGGATGATACAAAGAGGGCTCTTTATTGAAGCTTTTCTTAAATTTTGAACTTTGTATCAATCTCCTAATTTAATGGGTAAAATAAATTTCCAATATTTTTTACCCATAGTGTTTAGGATAAGTATTATACGTATGCATTTTCAATATTTTTAAAATTTCGTATATTTACTTATGGATTTCAAATATCCATTTCTAAAACTGAAAATCGAGAATCGATTTATCGATCGCCACTGTAATGGTAGTCGATCGATGGTAAGTCCAATGATCGATCATTGAGTATCGAGTCGTGCACAGGCTGATTTCGGGTAAACTTGATAGTTAGGCCCATGTTTAGCTATGTTTTGGTCCCCTAACCACTCCTAACCCTAGGATATGCTTGGGAGAGCATTAGAGAGGGTGGAAATCCATTGGATATGGATTAGGAGTTGGGTTGAGGGTGAGTATCAATTTTAAGGTGGAAGAGAGTTCATTGTTGAACTTTGCCTTAATTTTGATTTGGTTAATGTTCCTATTGGCTTAGGGACTCTCCAAGGACATTGTTGGTGCAATGGTCAAGGGGGAGCAAGCCTCTAGGGGGAGGTATCCATCTTGGGAAGATGGATGTGTATTTCCTCATGGGAGGAAAATTGGGTTGCCTCTCTTTAAGTGATATGGGATCACTAGAAAGATTGTAGGCATGTGTTCCTCCAAGGGAGAGATTGTAAGATCTCATTGGGATATGAGACATTCATACCCTTGGGGAGGACCTTTTGATGTAATGTCAAAAGGGGAGAAGTTACCAAGTTACCAATTAGGGTTCGTTGGAATTCTCATTGGGATATGAGAATTGCCAATATGGGAGAATTGGTAGACTTGAGATGGTAGTTTTGTCAATCATCAAAAGGAGAGATTGTTGGTGACAATCGAGTTTGACTCGAGTTCGAGACCTTGATAGTATTTTGATGATAGACAAAACTCATGACATGGGATTGTCATGGGAAAGTCCAACATGGGGTTGGCATGGAAAATCCAAGCATGGAGCTTGGTGTGGAAGTCCAAGGGGGAAGCCTTGGCATAGGAAAGTCCAAAGCATTGCGAAGCCGTGCGCTTGGTGCTTGGCATGGGAAAGTCCAAAGCATTGCCGCGGCGCTTGGTGCTTGGCATGGGAAATCCAAAGCATTCCGGCCATGCGCTTGGTGGGTGAGAAATGCATTGCGGCCGCGGCGCGCTTGGTGCATTTGGGAAGTCTTGAGAACTTGGCAAGTTCACTAGGCTCGGGTCCTGAGTGAAGGATGACATTGCGGCCGCGCGCTTGGTGCATCCGAGGGACCACGGACGGGAGCGAATGGAGTGAGCCAAAGGGAAGCATACTAGGGCATGAGACGCAATGATGGTGTTGCGAAGCCATGTGGCGCATCCGAGGGACGAGGCCGAGGGAAGAGAGCTTGATGGGAACTCCATGAGGGATAAGGTGGACTTGGCCAAGTGGCTAAGATCGAGTGTCGGATGCTCAAACACTTTGTGTTTGAGGTTTTAGCTGACATCAGTCGATTGACATAGGTGCCAGTCGACTGCTCTAGGTCGTATGGGTTCGACTAGTGTTCGACTGAACCAAGTCTGGTGATCGATCATTTATTGAGGAGGCGATCATTGTTGGGAGAATCGATCGGCTAGGGATGGCGATCGTGATGACTGTCTGCAGACGCAGAATGGAGTCGAGCTCAGACATTTGGTGATGGATGATCGATCGGTGATGGAGTGCCATCGATCGGCCCGATGTGTGATCCGTTGGAACTTAACCAGCGTGGATCTTGCCTTTGTGTGAGACAACGGCTACGGGACGATTGGTGATGGTCATGATTAGTCGGTGATGCGAAAATAGCTTGATCAGGTTATAAAAGGAGCTCGAGTTGGAGGATTTCGGGGGTTTTGTGGAGCTATTGGAGGAATTCTTGCTGCATTCCAGTCCTTCAAGAGCCAATCAAGCAAGCAACAAACAAGTGATCAAAAGCAATCGGTGAAAAGTGTTTCTTTTGTATTGTATTTGTATTCTTGTTTGTATTTGTATATTCTTGTTGTAATTGCTTGTGAGAGGTTTCTCCACCTCAGCGTGTAGTCGAAGGAGTTTAGTATTGTCGTGTGCATCTCTAGAGCTCGAGGAGCTACGCCGTGGAGTAGGAACCATTCGGTTCGAACCACGTATATCGTGTGTGTTCGTGTGCTTATTTGTTGTTAGTATTATTATTGTTTTATTGTTTCCATTTGCACTAACGACAATCGTAGACAAACAGCATAGCGAAACGAGCAAATCGACATCCAACGATTGAGGGCTATTCACCCCCCTCTAGCCGGCCGTTTCGATCCCCCAACAGTGCCACTTCATGGTGCGAGAAGGCATAGTACTTGGGCACCTAGTTTCACACCGTGGTATCGAGGTGGACATCGCTAAAACTGAAGTGATCAAGAAGTTGCCTCCTCCAACTGATGTCAAGGGAGTGCGTAGTTTCCTAGGACATGCGAGGGTTCTGAAGTTCATCAAGGACTTCTCAAAAATTTCAAAGCCATTAACTAATTTGCTTGCTAAAGATGTTGTGTTTCACTTTGATAATCCTTGTCTTGATGCATTTTCGAGTTAAAGGAAGCATTAACAAGCCCCCATTAATGCAACCTCAGTTAGAGTCTCCCTTTTGAAATTATGTGTGATGCAAGTGATTTTCTTTGTGGCGCAGTGTTGGGACAAAGGAAGGATCGCAAGGTGTATGCAATCTACTACGATAAAACATTGGATGAAGCACAAATGAATTATGCTACCACGAGAAGGAACTCTTGGCTACAGGTATTTGCTTTCATAAGTTCAGATCTATATCATAGGGACCAAGGTGATAGTTTACGCATCATGCACATAAGATATTTGTCGAGTAAAAAGGAATCTAAGCCAAGACTTATCCGTGGATACTTCTACAAGAGTTTGATTTGGAAATCCGAGATAAGCAAGGAACGGAGAACGTAGTTGCAGACCATCTATTGAGGCTTCATCAAGAATCAAATGCGGGAAGAGCCGATGATCTTGCTATAAATGATTTCTTCCCGTATGAGCAGCTACTAGCGGTCAGGACAATCAAGTCTCTGTGGTATGCTGATTTTGCCAACTACTTAGCTTGCGGGATAATACCTTCTCACATGAGTTACCATCAGAGGAAGAAGTTCCTTTCGGATGTAAAGCATTATGTGGGGGACGAACCATTCTTGTTCAAGCAAGGGGCGGATGCTATATATCGAAGATGTATATCTGAAGAAGAGATTGAGGATATATTGTATCACTGTCATTCTTCAGCATATAGGGGTCACACGAGCACAGACAAGACTGCGGCAAAGGTTTTGCAAGCAGGATTTTATTGGCCTCATATTTTTAAAGACTCTCGGAATTATGTGACGACTTGTGACCGCTGTCAAAGGACCGGGAACATATCAAGGAGACATGAGATGCCTCAAAATTCGATATTGGAAGTCGAATTGTTCGACGTCTGGGGAATTGACTATATGGGACCCTTCCCTACTTCCTATAAAAATACCTATATACTGGTGGTAGTGGACTATGTGTCTAAATGGGTTGAGGCTCTACCATCCCTCTCTTGTGATGCAAAAACAGTCATTAAGCTCTTTAAGAGTATAATATTTCCAAGATTTGGAATACCGAGAGCAGTAATAAGTGATGGAGGCTCACACTTTATCGAAAGACAATTTGAAAGCCTTCTCAAGAGGTATGGAGTAACTCATAAACTAGCCTCACCATATCATCCACAAACGAGCGGGCAAGTAGAAGTTTCAAATAGGGAAATCAAGACTATCCTAGAGAAAACAGTATCAAGATCAAGGAAGGATTGGTCTTTAAGACTTGACGATGCTCTATGGGCCTATCGAACTGCTTACAAGACACCCATTGGAATGATTCCATTTCGACTAGTTTATGGAAAACCATGTCATCTTTCAGTTGAAATAGAGCACAAAGCATATTGGGCAATTAAATGGCTTAATTTTGACCTAAAGAAAGCCGGAGAGAAAAGAAAACTGCAGCTAAATGAACTTGAAGAACTACGCCTTGATGCTTATGAACATGCAAGGTCTTACAAGGAGAAAACGAAGAGGTGGCATGACAAGAATATCATGCGCAGAGAATTCCATCAGGGAGACTTGGTATTACTATTCAACTCAAGATTGAAACTCTTTCCTGGGAAGCTGAAATCCAGATGGTCGGGGCCATATCGAGTTGAAAAGGTTTATCCTCATGGAGCTATTGATATATCTAGTGAGTCTACAGGAATTTTCAAAGTAAATGGTCAAAGACTTAAGAGATACTTCACAAACAATTCTACTGAGCTGATTGGGGAGAAAGAGAGGCAGAGCACACTCCTCAAGCCATATCCCCAAAACTAGGGAATAACTGAGGGGTCAAGCTAACGACTTTAAACAAGCGCTTCTTGGGAGGCAACCCAAGCTATTTTGATTTTTTTTAGTCATTTTATTTTATTTTATTTTGAGTTTTATATTTTTTTTCAGGTTTACAGGACACACATGTAAACGTGCCACTGCGTGCCAGATTGACACAACTCGCCTATGTCGAACGACACAGGCGTGTTGAGGTTACCCAAAGACAACACAGGTCGAGCGTGCTGCTGAGCACGCCCGTGTCGCACCTTTCTCACCTGCGGCACGCCTGGGTCGGACGGAGGCATGCCTGAAGAGGACAGAGGCATGCTTGGAGAGGACGGAGCATGCCTATGTCGCACTTAAACGGGTCGGGTATTTGCGTAAGAGGATGCCCGACATGCCTATGTTGCGGATAGCCCTCTAAAGCTGGCCCGAGCACGCCCTAATTTTCCACTCGCGATACAAGCTTGAAGCAGCTGCCGCCGGTCTCTCTCGAGCAGCCGAGGAGCTAACCTGCTGTCTCTCCCTCCCCAATCGCCATGAGTAAGCGAGTGAAGACTAGAGGAGGAGCTTCTTCCACCTCGGCAAGGGACAAGGGAAAGAGAAAAGCTCAGGATTTGGGTAACGATCCTCCTCCGACCTCCTGCCATCCATATGGAATTGTTTTTAGGGATGAGGTTATGAAGTCTAAATTCAGTAAGCTTGAAAAAAGGAAGTTAGTATCTACAAGAACTATAGACTTCTACACGTTGACCACCTTAGGGTTAAGAGATGACATAACTTGGTTGACCAATAGGATAGGCTGGACCGAATTTATCACGCATCATCATCTTACTTACCCTAGTATCACTCTTGAATTCCTTAGCTCCTGTCTCACGAAATCGCAAGGAAAGGATTGTGAGGAAGGAAAAATCAAATTTAGATTAATGAACCATGAGTTTACCCTTTCTTTAAGTGATTTTAATATGATATTTGATTTTCTCATGAGGGGGAGAGGCAAATTCATAGACATTTTATTGATCATCAATTTTGGAGATTAATTTCTGATGACCCTGGCCCTTATGATGCATCTAGGTCTAAATCATTTAACATCCCTAATCCTACTTTTTGTTATCTCCTTAGGTTTATGGCTAATACAATCTGGAAGATATGATAGTGGGTGGCTAAGAGTGAGTTACAATTTTTATGGGCCATGCTAAATGAAGTTAATATTGATTCCGAGCCCATATGGTTAGACATTTAGTTAAGGTTAGTAATAGCCCATCCGGGGTCATAGCTATAGGTGGTATCATCACTAGGATTGTTGTGGCCTTAGGATGTGAATTGGATGACCTTGAATATTGTCCGCTAGCCCTAGATTGATTTGGATGCTTGTATAAATATGAAGATGATTGAGGCATGTGACGAGGGGTATCGCTTTGGTGTTAAGAAATGGAATTAAAATCCTCTTCCAAACCCCCGAGCGGATGATCAGACGTAATTCATCCAATTGGCTTTTTAGAGATGTCCAGGACCCTTTCCTACCCCCTTGCCGCCATGCTCCATCACCCTCCTAGGAGCCATCTCACATAGCCCCGAGCCATCACATTCGACTCAACCCCACTGCTTCCTACTGACAATGTTTCTGCAGGGTACTCTTCTTTTGATTTTTCAAGATTCTGATCATCATTCGAAGCTTTCAGGGTCGAGCATACCTCGCACATAGGTGTGTGGGATCGGTATGCCCAAGCTACAGAGGAGCACCATCGTATGGTGACACAACATTTGGATAGGGCAGCTGATTTTTACAGGAGAGCTGATGAGTTTTTCATCACGAGTCCGCCTGAGGGAAGATGATGATAGATTTCGACAGGAGTCCCGGGAGTTTTACCAGGAGCAGCGACGTAGGTGGGCAGAGGAGGATGCTAGTAGCGAAGACGATGACCATTGACCACCTTGAACTATTTTGTGAGTTTCGATGCACATCCTTTACTGCTTATGCTGTCTCTACTTAGATTTTTAGTTTGGTTAGTGCTATTTTGTTTGCATCTTTTCATATATCATAACATTGCATTTTTATATCATCTAGCGTAATACAACTGAACATTGGTCGGATCATGATATTCCTTTTTGCCTATTTGATAAGAACCCTATTTCACTTCTAACACGGTCTATAGGTCTGAGGTATCTAAAAAAAGATTTAAATCCCCCATATCGGACGAGTACTCGATTTTCCATTGAGACTTGCTCACGAACTTGGTTACTGGAGAAACACTTTCACTAGAAGTATGATAAAAAAAATGAAAACTGGAATTGTTTTCAAGCACCCCTTTGAGACCAAGTAGTTACTGGGGAAACACCTAAAAGGTGCCCCTTTGAGACTAACTAGTTACTGGGGAAATGCTCTCTATAAATTCCTTTCCTTCTTTCTTCTTAGAAAGTGCTCCTTTGAGACCTTTTGATGATAGGTAAGGATGATCCATGCATTAAGGCAGGTAAGTGCCTCTATGCCGGAAATAAGAATGCTTTACGATAGAAGGGATGTCAAATCCGGATTGGTGTCCAATGACTTTAGTCAACTTTTCACGTGCACTATATAGGGATCTTTCAAACTTGGCAACTAGGAATGATTTGAAAAGATTAAGATCAGATTGTATACCTCTGGATGGTGTCTAGCATTCCCACAAATAAGTTGTCTTTTGAGTTTTCTTTGCTTGAGGACAAGCAAAAGTTTAGGACTAGGGGATTTTGATGTGTGTAAATCATGCTATGTTTTCACTACTCCATATACATGCATTTTATCTCATTTCATGTCTTAGGCATGTATTTTATCATGATTTAGTTAAGTTTAGCATATTTTGGACAAAGAGACTGCTTTTGGGTGTTTTTCGTGTTAACGAGGCAAAGAAGCAGGCGTATCAAAACAACATAGGCGTGTCATCAGTGACACGTCCGTGTCAGGAGTTCCAGCCTTCAACACGCCCCGTTCAAAGCATTGACATGGCCGGCGTATCAAAACAACACAGGCATGTTATCAGCGACACGTCCATGTCAGGAGTTCCAGCGCACAACACGCCCCAGTTCAGCCTTCGACATGCCCCGTTCAAGCGCAACACGGTCGATGGGAATTGCGGGACACGCCTGTGCCCTCATTTGGCATGGGCGTGTTGTCCTGATTTCAGATTTCCTTTTCTGCGAGCAACTCGACGAAGCCACGATCTTCGTCTCAATTAAAGGAAAATCTTTTGCCTTAATTAAAGAGGAGGCCAAGGCTATAAAAGAGGATATATTCTAACCCTAAAGGAGGATGGCGGAGGGTCAAAAAGGACGACAGAAGAAGGAAGGAGTCGACGATAGAGGAACACAGATGGCACTATGTATCGTAATTTCTTTCTCTAGCAATTCTTGTTCGACCATGGAGTAGTGTCCTGTAATCTTAGGATGGGGGAGTAGCCCTTGACGATTTATGATGGATGATGTAATCTATACTACTTGAATTATTGTTTGTTTTGATCTGTTTTTGGATTCTTATTAATAAACCTAAGGAGCTAAGGGGAAGTACCTAACAGTGAACCCAAGTTCTCGAAACCCAGAACCAACTAGGGATAAACTCCTGTCAAGTAGCGGTAGTGTATCTATGAGGGCTTGTGGGGGTCTCGTGACAGGTCCCCTTAGCTGATTATGGTCCCGTGTGCAAACCTATCGTGAAAAGGAAATTTAGACTCTAAAGGAACTCTTATGGACTTAATGGATCTATCAAATCCAGTTTTTACCAAGTAACGGAGGTAAGACTAGGGAGGTTTGCGGGGGTCTCGTGACAGGTCCCCTTAGCTGATTATGATCCCCTACGCTCTAATACCGTGATAGGTAAATTGAGTTTGATAGGTACAATTAGCGTAGACCTCGAAAGGGGCCATTGATTTACCTTAGGATAGGTTCCATCAAAACAACTCTAATAGAGGTAGGAAAGAATTAAATCACCTTATAAATCGTCGACGTGGTGAAACCCATATCCTGAGATTCTCCTCAACTATTGACTTTTAGCTCGTTCTTCTCATTCATTGTTCTTGATCGCCGCTTTGCTTAATCTACAAATTGATTGACTAGATAACTTGGTATCATGATCATTCGGTAATTGTCCCAATCCCTGTGGGATCAATATTTTTATTACTTGACGATAACCGTGCACTTGCGGAAAATAACACATCAGTCTCCCTCATGAGGTGGCACACCATGATGTGTCCATGATGATGTGGAACATCATCATTGGCTGGCCCCTTTGCCAAGTCATCATGAAGTGACATTTGGTCAAGTTAAACTTAACCTTTCATCTTCCCTCTCAAGCCAAGTCAAACTTGACCTCTTATCTCCCATGGTTGATCAAATCCAACCATTTGATTCAAGTCAATTTAATTTAATGAATCTGTATTCATTAGTTTAAATTGACTCAATGAATCAAATCTAAATTAGACTCATTCAACACTTGAATCAAATTTAGTCCAACTCAATTAGTCTAATTTGGATTACTCTTAATCCAATTTGGTTCATCACATGAACCTAATCCTCTTGGTCCATCATATGAACCTAATCTCCATCTAATTGCCCTTTGTGAGTGACCCTATAGGTTCTTGTAACATTGGCAATATTCTTAAACCGATTTAGAAACATAAGAATGAGCGGTATCTAGCAACACATCATTGCTACCAAAGTTACAAGAATATTGAGATCCAACATCACCTTTGTGATTACTAATTGTGACTCTCACAATATGTGATAATGTCCCTCTATCCTTGACATCTAGATTGAACAATTGAGGCATAGACTGTGTCATCCTCTGTACAATCTATATCTTGAACTCCAACTAGACTCACTCTAATCAAATGAGCTCAATATCTCATATTGACTCATTTGGGCATGGCCATGCACTTAGTGGTCTCACTCTATCAAGAATCATTGTGTCACTCCCGTCATATGGGAGAGATAAATCTCATCTACATCACTCACATCCCTCCGCATAATTTATTACATACCCAGTAATCACCTTTATAGTCCACCCATTTACGGGTGACGTTTGATCAAGACAAAGTATGCAACTCCTTATGTAGGGAACCATAGTGACTTTAGGTCCAAGGACTAATAGTCACACTAATAGTCACATGAGAAAGTATATGACACTCATATAACGATCCATGATACTTTCTCATGGTGAGTCATTCAGTATACATTTTCCAATGCATACCCATGTGTCAACTTGATATCTCATATCCATGAATTGTGAGATCAAGTCATCGAGTTGACCTACATGCTAGTCTCTTCGCATTAACATTGTCCCTGAATGTTAATACTTGACTAGGAATGATTAAGAGTAGTATTCTCTATATCATCTCATTATCGATTCAACCAATCGATTGATATAGATAAAAACCTTCTACTCAAGGATGTTATTATACTTAGTTATTTGGCACCAATACAAGTAAGTATAATAACCATAAAGAAATTTCTTTATTAATATATATAGGAATATGATACAACAAGTCCATACAACAATCATCATATGATTGACTCTAGGTTTTTCACTAACAGGAGGACCAAGTTTTCTTCAATTGGTTGGAGAAAACCGCTTCCGAGGAGCGAGAGCGTGGAGCTCATTTTTAGATCCGAATTTTGATTTGGATTGTGATAGTCTCTTGGATCACAACATCTTCGACAAGAGTCTAGTAACTCTTGTGAAGACGGAGCTCGTGGCTTTGTGAAGCTATCCCGAAGATACTTGACGTGGATATAGATAGAGGCGAGGGTCGCTACAGTTGATGTCAGGTATAACTAGATATAAAGTTTCCTTTATTGTAAAAATTTAAATATTCGATTATGTCTACACTTGTTATATCCTGCATGCGTATGGTGTGTGTGATGTAATAAATTAGTTTATTATTTGTTTTTTCTTATTCTTTGTGCATGTTTACGAAACATGTATGAACACACACCCACGTCGGTGCCGGGGAGACCCAATAGTGGTATCAGAGCACGACTGTATTTCGAAATAATCGTAAAATTATTTTGCGATAGTCATAATTGTATTTATGAAAATATTCTACTTTTGAAAAGTTTAGAAGTATTTATGGAAATTTTAATTTGTAAAGGAATTCAAATTTGAAGTTTCCTAATATGATTAGGAAATTACAATTTAGGAAATTTGTTTCCAAAATTAGATTTGACTTTCCTTAATTAACACTTTCTATAAATAAAATATACGATTATATTTGGAAATTTGTTTCCTAATTTAATCATGATTTGATTTGAGAAATCAAATCTCAAACATATTTTATTTCCAAAATAGTTATGACAAATAAGGAAATTTTTGTACATGCCATAATTGTATGTCATGTAATTGCATTAGATGCATATCATTATGACATGCGTGTTGTGACATGTAGATGTATGTCATGTGTATCATGCCATGTAGATAATAGTTATTTGCATGAAAAATAGGATGAGACTTTAAAATCCTTACACAATATTAAAGCCTACACCTTCCATTAATATGGTTAGAACTAGAGTTTCATTTCTTGTTTGGGTTGTTGGACTCACTCCAAGCCGGCTTGAACCCTCAATATGTTCAAATCATTGGAATAGTTTAACACTAATATTGTAAGAGTCAGAGATCAATCATTAGTTTGGGTTGTTGGACTTACTCCAAGCCTGGCTAATTGGTTGAATGCGCACTAACCATATTAAAATTATTTCGCGATTAATGGACCGACTCTAACTTGGAGCATCAATTTGTTGGACTCACTCCAAGGTCGATGTGAAGAGAGGTGAAGTTGGTGTAGGGGATCGATTGGTCGGCTAGAGGGGGGTGAATAGCCCTCGTTCGTTGGATGTCGTAATTCGTTCGTTCTTCTTGTGTTGCTTGTCTACGATTGTCGTTAGCGCAGCGGAATAACAATAATAATGAAGCTAACAATACACAATCACACAACACAAGATATACGTGGTTCAGAACCGAATGGTTCCTACTCCACGGGCGAGCTCACCGAGCTCTAGTTATGCGCACGACACTAACTATAACACTCCTTCTCGACAACACGTCGGAGGTGGAGAAACCTCTCACAAGCAATTACAATGTAATATAGAAATACAAGCAAATACACAAATACAATACAAAAGAAAACTTTCACCAATTGCTTTGATCGCTTTGCTTGTTGCTTGCTTTGATTGGCTCTTGAAGGACTGGAATGCAGCAGCAATTCCCCTCCAATAGCTCCACAAAAACCATTGCAAAAACCTCCATCTCGAGCTCCCAGCGATCGCTCGTAGCCGCTTGTCTCACAACTGGCCGAGATCCACGTCGACAAGTTCCAACGGATCACCTACTACCAATCGATGATGCCCATCACCGACTAGTGACCCAAGAGTCGATCGCCTGCCGGCCACGGCGCTCGGCGCTCACGACACACCCATCATCATTGCCATCCCTCAAGTCATCGTCGACTTCGGCCGATCACATGTCCATGGCAACGATCGCTACACAAAACCCTAGCCTTATACCAATGAACTCTAGTCGACTTGGATCGATTGAATCGGCACCTATGCTGCCGACCGGGCAAAACCTCAAACACCACGTTGTTTGAGCATCCGACCGTCGGGTAAACCCTCAAACATCAAGTTTGAGCCTCCGACACTCGCCTTAGCCACTTGGCCAAGTCCACCTATCCTCATGGAGTTCCCCACCAAAGCTCTCTTCCTCGGCCTACGCCCTCGGATGCGCCTAAGCGCACGGCTTTGCAATGCCATCCTTCGCCTCATGCCCTAGAAGTATGCTTCCCTTTGGGCTCACTCCATTCGCTCCCGTCCGCGGTCCCTGGATGCAACAAGCGCACGGCTTAGCAATGTCATACTTCACCGACTCAAGGACCCGAGACTAGTAAACTATCCAAGTTCTCAAGACTTTCCAAATGCACCAAGCTTGACGGCCGCAATGCATTTCTCACCAAGCGCACAGCTTCGCAATGCTTTGGATTTCCCATGCTACACCAAGCGCACGGCCGCAATGCTTTGACTTTCCCATGCCAAGGCTTCCTTGACTTCCACACCAAGCTCCATGCTTGGATTTTCCATGCCAACCCCATGTTGACTTTCCCACACCAAGCTCCATGCTTGGATTTTCCATGCCAACACCATGTTGGACTTTCCCATGACAATCCCATGTCATGAGTTTTGTCTATCATCAAAATACCATCAAGATCGCTGGGCCGATTGCACAACAATCTCCCTTTTTGATGATTAAAAAAACTACCATCTCAAGTCTACCAATTCTCTCATATTGGCAATTCTCATATCCCAATGAGAATTCCAACGAACCCTAATTGGTAACTTGGTAACTTCTCCCCCTTTTTGACATTACATCAAAAAGGTCCTTCCCAAGGGTATGAATGTCTCATATCCCAATGAGATCTTACAATCTCTCCCTTGGAGGAACACATGCCTACAATCTTTCTAGTGATCCCATATCACTTAAAGAGAGGCAACCCAATTTTCCTCCCATGAGGAAATACACATCCATCTTCCCATGATCGATACCTCCCCCTAGAGGCTTGCTCCCCCTTGACAATTGCACCAACAATGTCCTTGGAGAGTCCCTAAGCTAATAGGAACATTAACCAAATCAAAATTAAGGCAAAGTTCAACAATGAACTCTCTTCCACCTTAAAATTGATACTCACCCTCAACCCAACTCCTAATCCATATCCAATGGATTTCCACCCTCTCTAATGCTCTCCCAAGCATATCCTAGGGTTAGGAGTGGTTAGGGGACCTTAACCTAGCTGAACATGGGCTTAACCAACAAGATTTACCCGAAATCAGCTTGGGCAATGATCAATCGAAATCCGATCACATTACTCCATCAGACCGATCTCCATGGCGGTCGATCGAATCAGATTTATAGAAGATTTCAGAAATGGATTTCCGAAATCCATAAGTAAATATACGTAATTTTAAAAATCTTGAAAATGCATACGTATAATACTTATCCTAAATACTATGGGTGAAAAATATTGGAAAATTATTTTACCCACTAAATTAGGAGATTGATACAAAGTTCAAAAGTTTAGAAAAGCTTCAATAAAGAGCCCTCTTTGTATCATCCCATTCAATGGTGATAGCTATCAAAAGATAGGCTTCACCAAGGTTTTTCAAAACCTTTAATTTCTTTTCCTTAAACATCTCACTTATATCTAGATGTGTAAAAACACATTCAAGGCAATTAATCTAGTGAGATGTGGGTTTTTGTTCTTTAAAATGGTCTCATGCATATTTCTAGGAACTATTATTTGATTCCCATTAAATCATGCCATAGTCCTTAACTCCATTTTAATTCATGCATGATATGATTATGGCATAGATATGATATAGATAAAAACATATGCCAATATCATGATGTCATGGCATGTGAATGAAACTTAAGCATACATGACATCTAAACATAAATCTAAACATGATCATGACATTTTTATAGATGAAAATGAGAATGATGTCATGACATGGCAAGACAAATAAAGTATGGCAAGTAAAATATACTAAGGTATAGAATACCTAAGTGTTAAAATTAATTTTCCATTTCTAGGAATTAAATTCATTTTGCCTTAATGCCATTCATTTTCCTAGTGTGCCAAAAACCCAAAATGGCACACCAATACCTCTAAAACCTAATTGTGCCAATTTAAATCATTTTTAACTTCTCAAACCATATTGGCACACCCTAATGTGTCAACTCACAATGGCTAGGTTAACCACCCATCCACTTAGGGTTGACACAAACTAACCCATTTAGCGTGAATCAATCACGCCTTAGGAACCCAATATCTATTGAGCTCCTTGGGTTAACAAGGTATTCCCTAGGATAACTTCCTAGATACCTTCCTAATGACCCTTTTAGGCTTTGAAGCCATAGTCTTTTGGGTCTTTCCTAGGTCAACTCTAGAGGTGACTCCTCCATTGACCTTCTTCGTAGCTACATTTGATTTCTTTGAGGTGTTAGCCACTAAACACATACCATGGCTAGACTTAGGATGACTTCCTATTAGCCTTGGTTTTCCTAGACTAGAAATAGTTCCATAATTAAATGGAACATTATGATAAGTCTTCTTGGGCTTAGGTTTGTCACCCAAACCTTCCTTGCCCTTAGACTGTTTTTGAACCTTAGGTCTTGACTTTTGGACATTTGACCCTAGAATTGAATTTTCTATGATTCTAAGGGCTTTCTCCATTCTCTCAAGTCTTGACCTCAAGACTTGGTTCTCTAGCTCTAATTTTCCCATTTTTGAATTTTCATTAGGTTTTTGGGAAAACCTCTTCTTCTTAGGCATGTGCCTAGACTTTTTGGGATTAATACCCAAATTTTCTTCTACTCTCCTAATTGACTCCCTAGGCAAGATATTTCTAGAATTATGAGTCCTAGGTTTGTCTTTAGTCATATGAACATGCTTGGTACCTAAGCAATAAACCTTATTGTTTCTCCTAGCATGCTTTTCATTAATAATGGCAAGAGAACTAAAATAATTTTTAGTATGCTTTTTGACTTTAGGAATTAAAGGTGCATTAACTAAATGTACCTTAGGGTTAGCTTTAGGAGCTCCCCCTACATGAGTTGCACCTTCTTTCCCTTTCTTCCTCCCCCTAGGGCATTGGCTTCGGTAGTGTCCCTTTTGATTGCATTTGAAGCACACAATGTGCTCTTTGCTCTTGATTTTGGGAACACCGACATCGTTTGACTTTGGGTTGACTTTTGGTATCGATGCCTTCTCCTTAGCCAATTTTGGGCATTTGCTCTTGTAATACCCTTTCTCCCTACACTCAAAACATATTATGTGATTTTTATTTAAAATTACAACACTTGAGTTACCTAGGGAGGTGGTGGAGTCCTCTTCATTTCTTCCGGAGGATGCTTCATTTTGGCTTGGCTCCGGAGTTGAAATTCTTTCCTCCCCCTCAATGCTAGAGGTGGAAGTCTCCACCAAGTCATCCACATCTTCAAAAGTGGATGGTGATTCTTCTTCGACATTCTCCTCTACTTGTGCCGATTGGGAATTTTCTTGGAATTTCATTACCTTATTCCATAATTCCCTTGCATCCCTGTAATCACCCAATCTAGACCAAATAGTGTTAGGTAAAAAATCACTAATCAACTTGATTACCTTGAGATTTGTCTTGAAGTCTTTGATTTGGTCTTGGGTCCATTTTGACTTCTCAATTGGCTTGTTGTGTTTGTCCCTAGGCATCTCAAAACCATTTTCTATAATAATCATGTAATCAAAATCGGTTTCAAGATATACCTCCATCTGTTTCCTCCACCAAGCAAAATCTCCATCGAATTTCGGTGGATGGATGAAGCCGACCATTTGTAGTGCTCTCGTGGCGGTTAGTCCTTGAAGAGCGACCTCGGCTCTGATACCACTTGTAGGGGATCGATTGGCCGGCTAGAGGGGGGTGAATAGCCCTCGTTCGTTGGATGTCGTAATTCGTTCGTTCTTTTTGCGTTGCTTGTCTACGATTGTCGTTAGCACAGTGGAATAATAATAATAATAATACTAACAATCAATACACAATACGTGGTTCGGAACCGAATGGTTCCTACTCCACGGGCGAGCTCACCGAGCTCTAGTTATGCGCATGGCACTAACTATAACACTCCTTCTCGACAACACGTCGGAGGTGGAGAAACCTCTCACAAGCAATTACAATGTAATATAGAAATACAAGCAAATACACAAATACAATACAAAAGAAAACTTTCACCGATTGCTTTGATCGCTTTGCTTGTTGCTTGCTTTGCTTGAAGGACTGGAATGCAGCAGCAATTCCCCTCCAATAGCTCCACAAAAACCATTGCAAAAACCTCCATCTCGAGCTCCTTTTATAACCTGCATCGAGCTGTTTTCGCGCCTAGCGATGATCGCCAAAGGCCCATCATTGCCCACGAGTCGTTGTCTCACAATGGCCAGATCCACGTCGGACAAGTTCCAATGGATCACCTACCAGTCGACTGATGATGCCCATCAGTCGACTGGTGACCCAGTAGTCGACTGCCCAGTCGGCTACGGAGCATTCTGTGCTCGCGACACTCCCATCAGTCGACTGCCATCCCTGGCCGATCATTGCCGATCATTGCCGTATGTCCATGGCAATGATCGCAAGTACAAAACCCTAGCCTTACACCAGTCGAACTCTAGTCGACTTGGATCAGTCGAACCGGCACCTATGTCTGTCGACTGATGTCGGGTAAAACCTCAAACACCAAGTTGTTTGAGCATCCGACCGTCGGGTAAACCCTCAAACATCAAGTTTGAGCCTCCGACACTCAGTCTTAGCCACTTGGCCAAGTCCACCTTAGCCCTCATGGAGTTCCCCACCAAAGCTCTCTTCCCTCGGCCTACGTCCCTCGGATGCGCCAAGCGCATGGCTTCGCAACGCCATCCTTCGCGTCTCATGCCCTAGAAGTATGCTTCCCTTTGGGCTCACTCCATTCGCTCCCCATCCGACGGTCCCTCGGATGCACCAAGCGCACGGCTTCGCAATGCCATCCTTCACCGACTCAAGGACCCGAGCCTAGTGAACTTGCCAAGTTCTCAAGACTTTCCAAATGCACCAAGCGCACGACTTCGCAATGCATTTCTCACCAAGCACCAAGCGCACGGCTTCGCAATGCTTTGGATTTCCCATGCCAAGCACCAAGCGCACGGCTTCGCAATGCTTTGGACTTTCCCATGCCAAGGCTTCCCCTTTGGACTTCCACACCAAGCTCCATGCTTGGATTTTCCATGCCAACCCCATGTTGGACTTTCCCACACCAAGCTCCATGCTTGGATTTTCCATGCCAACACCATGTTGGACTTTCCCATGACAATCCCATGTCATGAGTTTTGTCTATCATCAAAATACCATCAAGGTACTGCTGGGCCGATTGCACCAACAGTTGGGTGCTATGCATATGATGCATACTTGTTAATGTGTTAACAACCCAATATATGTGTGAACATTCAATTAGTTGATAGAACATTGTGATAGTTACGTATACGTGATATGTAATTGCTATACCTGATACCTACCATCATAGCTAAGAATGGCTTGTTGGACTCACTCCAAGGTTGTTCTTATCTATATTGGATATTAGCCCATTCGGAGATGGACCTACGATCTCCTGAATTGATTTTGAGGGTTTTTGAATTCGAAAAATGAATGGGATTTTGTAAATGTATGTGGTGTTGGATCAAAGCGGATCGCTAGAGGGGGGGTGAATAGCGATAAACCTTTTCTTTCGTTCGAATTCATTTCAAAACAATAGTAGACAGTGGAAAATAAAATTAAACACAAGAGAGACAAATGGGTTTTTGTAGGGGATCGATCGATGTGGTTTGCCGGCTAGAGGGGGGTGAATAGCCCTCAATCGTTCGATGGTGGAATTCGTTCTCGCTATGCGTTGCTTTCCTACGATTGTCGTTAGTGCAGTGGAAACAATAATAATACTAACAACAATACAAGCATACACAAACACACACGATATACGTGGTTCAGAACCGAATGATTCCTACTCCACGGGCGAGCTCACCGAGCTCTAGTTATGTGCACGACACTAACTAAACTCCTTCTCGACTACACGTCGGAGGTGGAGAAACCTCGTACAAGCTATTACAATAGTAATACTATGAGAAATACAAGTAAAGAATGCTTTACAACTCTTTGCTTTGAACCCTTTCTTGTTGCTTGCTTTGGATGGCTCTTGAAGGACTGGAATGCAACAGTAATTCCCCTCCAATCGCTTCCTTAAAGTCTTGGCAAAATCCTCCCTCTTGAGCTCCATTTATAACTGCATGACTCAAGCGTGTCCAACAATCGACGCCAAAGGCCCCGATCGCCTCGTAGTATTGTCTCACAATGGTCGGATCCACGTTGGATAAGTTCCAACGGATCACCTACCAGTCGACTGCCAGTCCATGGCAGTCGACTGGTGACCTAGTAGTCGACTGCCTAGTCGGCTACGGAGCATTCTGTGCTCACGACACTCCCATCAGTTGACTGCCATCCTTCGACAGTCGACTGCTGTCGACATCAGTCCACTGCCAATCCATGGCAGTTGACTGCCAACCACAAAACTGTAGTCTAACACCAGTTGAATCCTAGTCGACTTGGATCAGTCGAACCGACACCTATGCCAGTTGACTGCTGTCGGGTAAAACCTTAAACACCAAGTTGTTTGAGCATCTAATCGTCGGGTAAACCCTCAAACATCAAGTTTGAGCCTCTGACACTCAGTCTTAGCCACTTGGCCAAGTCCACCTTATCCCTCATGGAGTTCCCCACCGAAGCTCTCTTCCCTTGGCCTACGTCCCTCGGATGCGCCAAGCGCACGACTTCGCAATGCCATCCTTCGTGTCTCATGCCCTCGAAGTATGCTTCCCTTTGATCTTACTCCATTTGCTCATCGTCCGGTGGTCCCTCGGACGCACCAAGCGCACGACTTCGCAATGACATTCTTCACCGACTCAAGGACCCCGAGCCTAGTGAACTTACCAAGTCCTCAAGACTTCCCACATGCACCAAGCGCAAGGCTTCGCAATGCATTTCTCACCAAGCATCAAGCGCACGACTTCACAATGCTTTGGATTTTCCCACACCAAGCCCCATGCTTGGATTTTCCATGCCAACTCCATGTTGGACTTTCCCATGACAATCCCATGTCATGAGTTTTGTCTATCATCAAAATACTATCAAAGTACTACTCGAGTCAAACTGGAGTCAACCTGGGTCGATTGCACCAACAGTCTCCCCCTTTTTGATGATTGACAAAACTACCATCTCAAGTCTACCAATTCTCCCATATTGGCAATTCTCATATCCCAATGAGAATTCCAACGAACCCTAATTGGTAACTTGGTAACTTCTTCCCCTTTTTGACATTACATTAAAAATGTCCTCCCCAAGGGTATGAATGTCTCATATCCCAATGAGATATTACAATCTCTCCCTTGAAGGAACACATGCCTACAATCTTTCTAGTGATCCCATATCACTTAAAGAGAGGCAACCCAATTTTCCTCCCATGAGGAAATACACATCCATCTTCCTATGATGGATACATCCCCCTAGAGGCTTGCTCCCCCTTGACCATTGCACCAACAATGTCCTTGGAGAGTCCCTAAGCCAATAGGAACATTTAACCAATTAAAATTAAGGCAAAGTTCAACAATGAACTCTCTTCCACCTTAAAATTGATACTCACCCTAAACACTTCTCCTAATCCATATCCAATGGATTTCCACCCTTTCTTATGCTCTCCTAAGCATGTCCTAGGGTTAGGAGTGGTTAGGGGACCTTAACCTAGCTGAACATGGGCCTAACCAACAAGGTTTACCCGAAATCAGCTTGGGCATCATTGAATTGAAATCATCGCCACCATTAGTCGATCGCCACCATGGCGTTGATAAAATTTCAGAAATGACTTTTCGAAATTCATAAGTAAATATACATAAGTTGATAAATCTTGTAATTTGGTATGTATATTACTTATCACAATCATTATGGGTGAAAAATATTTGAAAATTATTTTACCCACTAAATTAAGAGATTGATACAAAGTCTAAAAGTTAAGAAAAGCTTCAATATTGAGCCCTCTTTGTATCATTTCATTCAATGGTGATAGCTATCAAAAGATAGACTTCACCAAGGTTTTTCAAAATGTCTTCAAAATATTTTTGAAACCTTTAATTTTTTTTTCCTAAATATCTCACTTATATCTAGATGTGTAAAACACATACAAGTCAAGTTTTTAGTGAGATGTGGGTTTTTGTTCTTTTAATGGTTTCATGCATATTTCTAGACAATATTATTTGATTCCCATCAAATCATGCCATAGTCCTTAATTTTCTTTTTAGTTATATGCATGATGATGATTATGGCATAAATATGATATAGATAAAAGCATATGCCAAAATCATGATGTCATGGCATGTGAATGACATTTTAGCATACATGACATATAAAGAAGAAGTCTAAACATGATCATGACATTTTTATAGATGAAAATGAAAATGATGTCATGGCATGGCAAGGCAAAATAAATCATGGCAAGTAAAATATACTAAGGTATAAAATACCTAAGTGTTAAATCTAAATTGCCATTTCTAGTAATTTATTCCATTTTTGCCTTAATGCCATTATCCCCCTAGTGTGCCATAAACCTAAAATGGCACACCAATACCTCTAAGATCTATTTGTGCCAATTTAATCATTTTTAACTTCTCAAGCACATTGGCACATCCTAATGTGTCAACTCTACTATGGTTAGGTTAACTACCCATCCACTTAGGGTTGACACACCCTAACCCATCTAGCGTGAATCGATCACGCTTCTAGGAACCCAATACCTATTGGAGCTCCTTGGGTTAACAAGGTATTCACTAGGGATAACTTCCCTAGATACCTTTCTAATGACCCTTTTAGGCTTTGAAGCCTTAGTCAAATGAGTCTTTCTTAGGTCAACTCTAGAGGTGACTCCTCCTTTGACCTTCCTAGTGGCTACATTTGATTTCTTTGAGGTCCTAGCCACTAGACACATACCATTGCTAGACTTAGGGATGGCTTCCCTATTAGCCTTGGTTTCTCTAGACCTAGATGTCGTTCCATAATTAAATGGAAGATTGTGATAGGACATAAGTTTGTGACCCAAACCTTTCTTTCCCTTAGACCGTTCTTGTTTCCTAGGCCTTGACTTTTGTACATTAGACCCCTTAACCGAATTTATGATTATTGCTAGGGTCTTCTCAAGTTTTTCTAGCCTTGACCTCAAGGCTTGGTTTTCTAACTCTAATTTTCCCAATTTTGAATTTTCATTCATTTTTTGGGAAATGTTCTTCTTCTTAGGCATGTGTCTACCCTTTTTAGGGTTAATGCCTAGATGTTTTTCAACTCTTCTAATGGACATTTTAGGTAAAATGGGTCTAGTGTTTTGAGTCCTAGGTTTGTCCTTAGAGAAACTAACATGCTTAGCACCTAAACAATAAATCTTATTATTTCTACTAGCATGTTTTTTATTTATAATTGCAAGAAAACTAAAATAATTTTTAGCATGCTTTTTAACTTTGGAAATAGAAGGTGCATTATTTAAAATTACCTTAGGGTTAGCTTTGGAAGCTCCCCCTACATGAGATACACCCTCTTGCCCTTTCTACCTCCCCCTAGGGCATTGGCTTCGGTAGTGTCCCTTTTGATTGCATTTAAAACACACAATGTGCTCTTTGCTTCTAGTTGTGGGGACTCCGACATCCTTTGACTTTGGGTTGACTTTTGGTCCCAGTGTTTTCTTCTTAGCCAATTTTGGGCATTTGCTCTTGTAATGCCCTTTCTCCCTACACTCAAAGTATATTATGTGATTTTTATTTAAAATAACAACACTTGAGTTACCTAGGGAGGTGGAGGATTCTTCTTGATCATATCTTCTGGAGGTAGATGCCTCGTTTTGACTTTGCTCCGGAATAGAAACCCTCCCCCCCCTCAATGCTAGAGGTGGAGGTCTCCACCAAATCATCAACATCTTCAAATGTTGTGGGTGCTTCTTCCTCGGCATTCTCCTCTACTTGTGCCGGTTGGGAATTTTCTTGGAATTTTATTATTTTATTCCATAGCTCCCTTGCATCCCTATAGTCACCCAATCTAGACCAAATATGGTTAGGTAACAAATCACTAAGTAATTTTATTACCTTGAGATTTGTCTTGAAGTCCTTGATTTGGTCTTGGGTCCACCTTGACTTCTCAATTTGCCTATTTCTTTCATCCCTAGGCAATTCGAAACCGTTTTCTAAGATTAGCATAAAATCAAAATCGGTTTCTAGATATACCTCCAATTTTCTTCTCCACCATAGAAAATCTCCTTCGAACTTTGGTGGTTGAAGGTTGTAGACGACCATTTTGTAGTGCTTATGTCAGCGGTTAGTCCTCGACAAGCGCCTTTGCTCTGATACCACTTGTAGGGGAACGATCGATGTGGTTGCTTGGCTAGAGGGGGGTGAATAGCCCTCAATCATTCGATGGTGGAATTCGTTCGGTCTTGTTGAGTTGCTTTCCTACGATTGTCGTTAGCACAGCGGAAACAATAGAAACAATAATAATACTAACAACAATACAAGCATACGCAAACACACACGATATATGTGGTTCGGAACTGAATGGTTCCTACTCCATGGGCGAGCTCACCGAGCTCTAGTTATGCGCACGACACTAACTAAACTCCTTCTCGACTACACGTCGGAGGTGGAGAAATCTCGTACAAGCTATTACAACAGTAATACTACAAGAAATACAAAGACACAAGAAATACAAGTAAAGAACGCTTTACAACTCTTTGCTTTGAACCCTTTCTTGTTGCTTGCTTTGGATGACTCTAGAAGGACTGGAATGCAGTAGCAATTCCCCTCCAATCGCTTCCTTAAAGTCTTGGCGAAATCCTCACACTTGAGCTCCATTTATAACCTGCATCAAGCTATTTTCGCACCCAACAGTCGACTGCCAAAAGGCCCCAGTCGACTGCCCCTGTAGCCGTTGTCTCACAACGGCCAGATCCACGTTGGATAAGTTCCAACGGATCACCTACTAATGATCACACCCATGGTAGTCGATCAGGACCTAGTAGTCGATCGCCTACGGCTACGAGCATTTTGTGCTCGCGACACTCCCCATCACCGATCATTGCCATCCCTAGTCGATCGTTGTCGACATCACGATCTACCAATCCATGGCGACTACCAACCACAAAATCATAGCCTAACACCACCGAACCCTAGTCGATTTGGATCACCGAATCGCAAGACCTATGCGACGATCTTGGCAAAACCTCAAACACCAAGTTGTTTGAGCATCCGATTGTCAGGTAAACCCTCAAACATCAAGTTTGAGCCTCCGACACTCAGTCTTAGCTACTTGTCCAAGTCCACCTTATCCCTCATGGAGTTCCCCACCGAAACTCTCTTCACTCGGCCTATGTCCCTCGGATGCGCCAAGTGCACGGCTTCGCAATGCCATCCTTCGTGTCTCATGCCCTCGAAGTATGCTTCCCTTTGGCCTTACTCCATTCACTCCCCGTCCGGCGGTCCCTCGGATGCACCAAGCACACGGCTTCGCAATGTCATCCTTCACCGACTCAAGGACCCCGAGCCTAGTGAACTTACCAAGTCCTCAAGACTTCCCACATGCACCAAGCGCACGGCTTCGCAATGCATTTCTCACCAAGCACCAAGTGCACGACTTCGCAATACTTTGGATTTTCCCACACCAAGCCCCATGCTTGGATTTTCCATGCCAACTCCATGTTGGACTTTCCCATGACAATTCCATGTCATGAGTTTTGTCTATCATCAAAATACTATCAAAGTACTACTCGAGTCAAACTAGAGTCAACCTGGGCCGATTGCACCAACAGTTTTTACTTGGTTCGTAGCCTTTGGCTACTACTCCAAGGCCCTAGTGATCCTTGATCACGCACGAAGGGCAATTCACTAAAAGCACTCCTCCTCATTGGAGGTAGGAGTTTGATGATTACAAAAAAAATCCTTCGAAAGAAAAGATAGAGAGACAAACCCTCTCTTCTATTAATGTAAAGTGCAATGATAGAAAACCTCGATTAATAAAAGGAATTGCAATATTAAAGAGACGACAAAGTAAAATACCAACAACTAAAGAATAGAAACTAAGCTAGGGTTGTTGACAGAACTTCGTCGTAGAGTCGTCGGAGAATCGCAGAGTTGCAGAGGCTTTTGAGCACTTAGAGTTGATGAAAAACCCTAGGAGAGGCTCTCCTTTTATAACCTTTGAGCCCCTTTTCGAGAGGATCTTCAACCAATAGGAATTGGGCACAAGACTCCTTGAAAAATGATTATAAAAATTGACTCCTCGAGGCTGATCCTTGACCATCGGTTGAACTGATTTCTTGGCTGGTTGAACTGATGGCTCAGTAGTTGAACTGATCCTTGGTCGGTTGAACTGATGACTCAGCAGTTGAACTGATCCTTGGCCGGTTGAACTGATTGCCAGAATTTTCGACTGTAATAAAGAGTTAGCTCGAAATATAAGTGAATTCGACGGTCACTTGCCGTCTGATCTCAACATAGACCTTCCATGGGAAGTCTTAGTCGGATCGTCGCATAAGGATGTCCCCATATGGATGACTCGACCTTACTTACGCTCACTCACATGAGCTTACCTCAACATTTACCTTTGAAACCTTGCTTTCAATCTCCACCTGATTCCTGGGGTCCTTCCGAAGTCCTCCTGGTGTTGCCCGACCACTATGGTTCTCTCCGAGTGTTGCTGACCTTCGGCTTAGCTTAGCATTTCTGCATACTTGATTCAGCTTGTGAGATAACAAAATGTACTTAACTTTGTGTATTTGCTATAATCAAAACTCAGGTTCGATTCAGGTGCCTACTGCACCAACAATCTCCCCCTTTTTGATCTATGGCAAACCAACACAAAGTTAAGTAAAATAAATTAAGTGCATTAAGCAAAATGAGTATGAGATATGCATGAATGAGCAGGAGTATATAAAAAGTGCTCCCCCTCGAGGAATCCTCCCCCTTGACCGAGGGTGAGTACTTCAGAAAGAGTTTTAACTCTCCCCCTTGATGTTTGCTACTTAAAAAGAATTAAGTAACCGAAATTACTTAATATTGTCCATAGTGTTTAAAATAAGTTTTAAGTTAAGAAATCAAAAAATTGATTTCTTAACCTTGGCCTTTCTCCCCTTATTTAAGTTCTAAAAATTAAGTTAAGTTAAGTAAACATTTACTTAACTTGGGTCATTAGAATATGTACTAAGTAAGTTACCAAAAAATAACCCCTTAACTTTGGCCTTTTCTCCCCCTTTTGCCATAACTCAGAAAGAGTAGGGGGTTTTGAAAAACAAGATTTTGAATATAGTTGTAAGTCCAAGCATGTTCCAAATAAATTTTGAAAATAGTATACTGAAAATAAGCTCATCTATAAAATATTCGACTCACATTTTACTTGATTGATATGAAAGATCAACCAGTCCTAGTCAGAGTCAGTTAATATGTATGATTATACTCCATGGTTCATGGTGATGCACTAGCTCTACATCTAGAACCAGGAGTAAGGTCCTAACATCTCACGCCCATCTACGTGGCTAAGTACACAAACACATTAGTCCTATGTGTTGTGAGATGTATTGGCTCCTTAAATCTATAGGTGCATGATATCTAAGGTATGTTCTATACTAGTTCATAAAAATGAAAAAGTAAGAAATAGTAGTAAGAAAATATAATTTGCAAGTTCCTATTCTACTACGCACATGCCCAATTTTCATCTTAATAGACTGAATTCGGCTTCGGGTAGGGGTTTAGTAAATAGGTCTGCCAAGTTGGACTTCGATTCAACGTATTCGAGTTGTATGGCTCTGTTGGCCACATGTTCTCGAATGAAATGATGTTTGACCTCTATATGTTTGGTCCTAGAATGACATATCGGATTCTTAGTTAGCTTAATTGAGCTAATGTTATCTACGTGGAGTTTAGTGTTTGTAAAATCTAACTTAAAGTCTCGGAGAGTGTGCTTCATCCAAAGAAGCTGAGTGACACACTCACCCATCGCGATGTATTTGGCTTCGGTGGTAGATAATGCAACACAGTGTTGCTTCCTACTGCACCAACTCACTAGACTCGAGCCGAGAAGTTGACAACAACCACTCGTACTCTTTCTATCGAGCTTACTATTGGCATAGTCCGAATCGGAGTAGCTGGTTAGTTTGAACTTGGTAGATCTAGGGTACCAAATACCGACATTAAGTATAACCTTTAGATATCTAAGGATACGCTTGACTAGAGTTAGGTGAGACTCCTTGGCACAGGTTTGGAACCTTGCGCACATACTTACTGCAAATAGTATATCTGGTCGGCTTGCAATTAAGTAAAGGAGACTCCGTATTATGCTCCTATAGTATTTTAAATCAATTGAATTTACGATTACATCTTCTTCTATATTCACATTAGTTGTCATTGGGGTATTAATAATTTTAGCGTCTTGCATTCCAAAGCGTTTAATTAATTCCCTAGTATATTTGCGTTGATGTAGGTATATTCCATCTTTAGTTTGTTTAATTTGTAGACCTAAGAAGAAACTTAACTCACCTACTAAATTCATTTCAAATTCACTTTCCATAAGTGAAATGAATTCATTCAAGAAATCGAGTTGGTGGTTGGAAAATAATATCATCTCTAGATTTGGGCTATGGATATGTCTTTACCTACGGTTTTTATGAAAAGGGTTGGGTCAACTACACCTTGATTAAATCCTTTGGACTTAAGATAAACCAAGCCTCGTACCAAGCTCGAGGAGCTTGTTTAAGTCCATAGAGAGCTTTCTTTAACCTAAGAACATGGTCAGGTTTATCTAGACTTTCGAAACCGGGGGGTTGACTAACATAAACCTCTTCTTTAATGTATCCATTCAAGAATGTTGACTTTACATCCATTTGAAACATCTTAAATCCTCGATGTGCAGCATATGCTAATAACATTCGAATGGACTCTAACCTAGCTACTGAAGCATAGGTCTCGTCGTAATCTAAGCCTTCGACTTGACTAAACCCTTTAGCGACTAATCTAGCTTTTTTTATAACTACTTCACCTTTATCATCAAGTTTATTTCTAAACACCCACCTGAAGGTTTGGTTTCATTGATCTGTGAGGGGAAACTTCGCTTCCCACTTCACCTCGGTCGTTTGTTCATGGCGATCCCATCGATTTCCCTGGATTAAAAAAAAAATTAATCCTAGACAAAAGGGATTGCCCAAACAACCAAGTCATCATCATGCTATTCATTTAGAGAGGTCTCTTGAACAAACTTGTTGTTCAAGCGACCAACCTCTATTCTATGAGTAGTCACGGAATAGACGATGTTCGGATCGCCGACTTTCGTGTTTATGTTCGGGATCCAAGTATTATTTAGCCACAAACAGAATTATATCATGCTCATAATTGAAAAACAAAAACAAACATGTTACAAAAGAGAATAGAGAATCGGTATACCACTCGATCTTCTAATGTATGACCTTCCTCCTTTCAGACGTCGTGTGGGCGACGATCTACCAAAAGTTGAAGCTCCTAGATCGCCAATCTTCCTTCCTTGCTCGTTCCGAGCAAGAGGAAGAATAGAAACAAAGCTCCTTTCCTTCTTTCAACCAACCACCAACATCCAATGTTGGAGCTTACCGCCGGCCAAGAAGGAAGAAGAGATTAAGGTGGAATCCGGCCAAGACACCAAGGGGAAGCCCTAAATCTTATTTCCACCAACCAATGAGAAGGATAAGAGGGGCTTTGGCCGCCGACCAAGGTGTGGGAGGAGCTGTTTGGGCACTGGCAAGATTGAAGAAGGAGGAGATAAGGAAATAGATTCCTTATTTGGTGCTGCCAACCCTATTCTTCTTGCCGCCCAAGCCTCCAAAACCCTAAGCCTCCAAACCCTAATCCTATATCAATTAGGATTCATTAGTTGCCACCCACCCCTTGCATGGTTGTAGTGTAGCTTGGTATTGTTTTGTCTTGAACATAGAGTTACACTAGTACACTTAGGTGTATTGAGCAGGACCGACATAGAGGTGATTCAATTTATTGCTGACTACATAATTGAATCAGACCTCGGATATTATGTTGTACATGCTCTTAATCCCGATATAATAACGAGCACATGTACTTAGTATTTATTTCTTTGATTTACCAAAGGGTGAGATTTATATGGATTAAATCAATATGCCCGGTAAGTTGGGAAATGATATTATTTACATGGTGTGCCGTTAATTATAGGAGGAAACCGTGTCCTATATATTAGGTTGATGATGTCCCCTTGAGGAGCTCATAAGGTTCATCATGTAAACCCTGCAGGTTGACTTAGTCAACATGATGATAAGGTTGAGTGGTACTACTCGAGGAGTTAGATGTTAATTGATTGATGGTCAGTAAATCAATTAATTGACGGACATTCGATATCTAAAACACGGGGAGATGGATGTACAAATAATGTACGGAGCCCATATTAATTTATGGGGTTGGTGAGGTAATTCAATGATGATCCTCTAGTGGAATGGAACATCATTGATGGATCAAGTTTGTGTGGTTCCGATCCATCGGGTGGCCAAGATCCAACTCCTCCTCATGGTCCCTATTGTAGCCTATTAAAACCTCATGGAGTCTAGATCCTATGGTGGAAAATGGAACTCTAGATCCGACGGTGGAGATTAAATCTCTAGATCCGATGGTCGAGATTAATTCTCTAGATCCGACGGTTGAGATTAAATCCCTAGATCCGACGGTGGAGATTAAATCTCTAGATCCGATGGTTGAGATTAATTCTCTAGATCCGACGGTTGAGATTAAATCCCTAGATCCAACGGTGGAGATTAAATCTCTAGATCCGACGGTTGAGATTAATTCTCTAGATATGACGGTTGAGATTAAATCCCTAGATCCGACGGTGGAGAATAAAAGGAGGCTTAAGCCTAACTCTATAAATAAGGCTTCTTGGCTTGGGAGGCAATTGAATGCTAAGAAGATTAGGGTTTTGGGAGAGACTATGGGCGGCAAGATTAGGGTTTAGAACCCTAATGGTTGGGCGGCAAGATTAGGGTTTAGAACCCTAATGGTTGGGCGGCGCCCATTGCCCATGGGGTGTGGCCGGCGGCAAGAAGGTAAGGGATTAGCTTCTCATCTTCCTCTCTTGGCCGGAGCATCCTCTCCTCTTCTCTATCAAGGTTGGCCGGCGGCAACCTTCTTCAAGGTTGTTCGACAATCCTTTTATTCTCTTTGGGTCGTGGCAAATATCATGCTTGGAGCTTGATGGTTGGTCCTAGATAAGAGATGAGTTTTGTTTCCACACTTCCTCTTGTTCGGGGCGAGCAAGGAAGGAAGAGTGTGTTCTAGGAAGCTTCAACTTGTAGAGGATCTTCGTCCACATGAAGTCTACAAGGAGGTTAGGACATACGATAGAAGATCGAGAGGTATAAAAGTTTTACAAGTTTTATTATTGATCTTTGCATGTTCTTATTAATATGTTTGTATGTGTTGATTATACATGTCTACATCCATATGTATTTGTATAATCATGGACTCTGAAGATAAACACAAAAACCGACGATCCGTCCGTCGTCTCTTCTGCGACTAACTGACTAGAAGAGTTTGGTTGCTTGAACATCTAGTTTGTTCAAGCGATCGCTCAAGTCGTTAGCACGACGACGAATTGGTTGAGCTTAGGAAACTCATCCCATCCGGATTAGTTTTCATTAGTGAAAATTTTAATCCGGGGACATGGGAGCCAACGAGCCTCCGAGCAATGCCATCACAACCGTCGGATATAGAGATTTAATCTCAACCGTCGGATCTAGAGATTTAATCTCTACCTTTGGATCTAGAGTTTTGTTTCTATCCATTGGATCTAAGCTTCATGAGGTGTTAATAGGCTACATTAGGGACCATGAGGAGGAGTTGGATCTTGGCCACCCATGGATCAAGCCTACATAAAGTCCGATCCATTAATGATAATCCAATCCACTAAAGGATTATCATTGATCTACCTCACCAACCCCCATAAGTTAATATGGGCTCCATATATTATTTGTACATTTTCTCTCCGTGTTTAAGATCTCGAATGTCCGTCGATTAATTAATTTACTGACCATTAATTAATCATCATCTTACTCCATGAGTAGTACCACTCAACCTTTTCATCATGCCGGACCAAGTCCACCTGCAGCGTTTACATGATGAACCTTATGAGCTCCTCAAGGGGACATCATCATCCTAATATATAGGACACGGTTTTCTCCTATAATCAACGGCACACCATATAAATAATATCATCTCCCAACTTACCGAGCCTATCGATTTAATCTATAAATCTCGCCCATTGGTAAATCAAAGAGATGAATACTAAGTATATGTGCCCGTTATTATATCGGGATTAAGAGCATGTACAAAATAATATCTGAGGTCCGATTCGATTATGTAGTCAGCAATAAATCAAATCACCTCTAAGTCGGTCCTGCTCAATACACACAAAGTGCACTAGTGTGATTCTATGGTCAAGACAAACCAATACCAAATCACACTACAGCCATTCTGATGGTTTGTCCAAAGCCATCTCGATTGTGAGACTTATACTTTACAAGGAGCCGATAACATGGTCTCCCGTGTGACACCACACACCATGTTATCTACAATGTAATGTATTAGACATTATGCATAACCATAAAAATATACAAACAATGATTATGTGATTCTTATTTCAAAATAAAGATGTTCATACAAAATATAGACTTTTCAGTATACATCCTAACAATCTCCCACTTATACTAAAAGACTATGCTATCCTCAAACTGTCATACATCTGATCCTCATTCCCTCCACATGCCTATCAAAAGCTCTCGCCGGAAAGGGCCTTAGTGAAAGGATCTACTAGGTTATCCCTCCGATGCAATCTTGGCCACAATAACTTCTCCTCTCTTTACAATTTCTCGTATCAGGTGGTACTTGCGCTCTATGTGTTTACTAGCCTTATGGGCTCGTGGTTCCTTCGAGTTTGCAACTGTACCACTATTATCACAATAAATTGTGATAGTTCTGGGCAAACCAGGAATCACTTCCAAGTCCATCAGGAAGTTCCTGAGCCACACAGCTTCTTTGGCCACCTCAGAGGCTGCCACATACTCAGCTTCCATGGTGGAGTCCACCACGCATTTCTGCTTGACACTCCTCCATACAATGGCTCCACCTCCCAAAGTAAACACAAAACCTAAGGTAGACTTACTATTATCCCTATCAGATTGGAAGTCGGAATCCGTGTAACCCACAGTGAGTAATTGGTCTGCCTGGTAAACTAGCATATAATCCCTAGTCCTTCTCAGGTAATTCAATATATGATTTACCGCAGTCCAATGTCCCTGTCCTAGATTACTCTGATATCTGCTGACCATGCCCATGGCAAAGCAGATATCTGGTCTCGTACATAGCATTGCATACATGAGACTTCCTACTGCTGAAGCATAAAGAACCGCCTTCATCTTTTCAATCTCCTCAGATGTTCTAGGACACATCTCCTTAGATAAAGAAACTCCATGCCTGAAAGGTAGAAACCCCTTCTTGAATTCTGCATGCTAAAACGCTCCATAATCGTGTCTATGTATGAAGCTTGGGATAAGCACAACATCCTTTTCCTGCGATCCCTTATGACCTTGATCCCAAGGATGTGTCCAACTTCTCCCAAGTCCTTCATATCAAACTGTTTGGACAACCATACCCTTACGTCCGATAACACCTTGATATTGTTGCCAATCAACAAAATGTCATCTACGTATAGTACAAGAAATACCACTACGTTTTCGTCACATCTCTTGTATACACAAGACTCATCCGGACTTTGAATAAATCCATAAGACTGGATTACCTCATCAAAGCGGATGTTCCAAGACCTCGAAGCTTGCTTCAATCCATAAATGGACCGATTAAGCTTACATACAAGATGCTATTTGCCCTTCGCAATGAATCCCTCTGGTTGCTTCATATAGATGTTTTCCTCAAGTCTTCCATTAAGGAAAGCTGTCTTGACATCCATCTGCCACATCTCATAATCCATATGAGCTGCTATGCATAAGAGAATCCCGATAGACTTAAGCATGGCTACCGACGAAAAGGTCTCCTCATAATCGATACCCTCTTTCTGAGTATACCCCTTTGCAACAAGCCTCACTTTGAAGGTCTCAACCTTCCCATCTACTCCTCTCTTTCTTTTGTAGATCCACTTGCATCCAATGGTTTTTACACCATCGGGTGGTTCTACTAGCTTCCAAACCTGATTTGAATCCATAGATTCAATCTCAGTATTCATCGCATTTTGCCAAGATGTTGCATCTTTATCTTGGATTGCCTCATTATATGTCCAGGGATCAGGTTCATGTTCGCTAGGGACCAAATCAGAAGATTCTCCCAAGAACATGAAGCTATCAAGCTGTCTAACAACCCTCCCACTACGATGAGGTATCTCCTGTGTATCCTATGTGACTTGTGGTATATCCTCTTGTACCGGTGGTACTGAAGAAGTGACTTCCCCTTTTAATTCCTCCAGAACAATTTTACTCTTGGGCTTGTGACTCATCACATAGTCTTCCTCTAGAAATCTGGCGTTCGTGCTAACGATCACCCTTTGATCTCTAGGACTATAAAACAAACCACTTTTCGTTCCTCTAGGATAGCCAACGAATATGCATACTTCGGTACGAGGTTCCAACTTACCAGCATCTGCCTTCAACACATGTGTTGGACTCCCCCATATCCGAATATGTCTTAGACTAGGCTTTCGCCTAGTCCACAACTCTGTGGGAGTAGAAAACACTGATTTAGATGGAACCAAATTCAGAATGTACACCGTCGTATCTAGAGCATATCCCCAGAACGAATCTGACAACTCAGAATAACTCATCATTGATCTAACCATCTCCATAAGAGTCTTATTCCTTCGCTCTGCTACACCGTTCTGCTGGGGTGTGCCAGGTGTAGTCAATTGGGATTGAATCTTAGCCTTTGATAAGTAGTTCCTAAACTCTCCCAAGAGGTACTCACTTCCACGATCAGATCGTAGTGTCTTGATACTTTTACCTTGATGTTTCTCCATATCAGCCTTGAATTCTTTGAACTTGTCAAAGCATTCAGACTTGCGGCGCATCAGGTAAATGTATCCATATCTTGAGTAATCGTCTATAAAAGAGACGAAATACTCAAAACCACCTCTAACCTGGATAGACATAGGACCACACAAATCAGAATGAACCAATTCTAACACATCTCTGGCTCTATACCCCTTGGCCTTAAAAGGTCTTTTGGTCATTTTACCCTCCAAGCAAGATTCGTAGGTTGGGAAATCTTCCACCACTAATGAACCCAAAGGTCCATCAGCTATCAACCTTTGAATTCTGCTTAGGTTAATATGACCAAGCCTAAGATGCCAAAGATATATTTGGTTCATCTTCGAAGGTTCTTTTCTCTTATTGGAATTAGAAGATGAGTTATTAACTTCAATTTGCATCGTGGGAGGTTTTGGTTCAAGTGTGTATAAATTTCCTATCAATGCACCCGAACAGATAATGTCCCTATTCCTTCTTATAACAACTCTGTCATTAAAAGAAATAGAATATCCATCCATAAACAATTTAGAAACCAAAATTAAATTCTTTCTAAATAAGGGTACATAAAGGCATATCTTAAGAACCAAAAGTTTATTTTTCTCAAAAGATAAATGAACATCTCCCACTACAACAGCCGCCACCTTCGTGGCATCACCCAAGTACACGGTAATCTCCCCCTCAGTGAGTCGTCTGGTTTCCTGAAACCCCTGTAAAGTATTGCAGACATGATCAGTGGCTCCCGTATCTACACACCAGGTGCCGGTAGATAACACTGCTAAACATGTTTCAACGACTAGACCAAAAGATATACCTTTGTTCTTGCGGTTGGGGCAACCCTTCTTCCAGTGTCCAGTCTGCTTACAAGTGAAGCACTTGCCTTTTGGCTTCTTCACTCCTCCCTGAGTACCTCCCACCGCCTTTGCCCCAGTTTGTTTCTTCTTCTTCTTGCCTTTCGGCTTAGAAGTAGAAACTTTTTGGGTCACCATGGCATGTGCCTGAGCACTCTGACGAAATAGCCCCTCTGCCGCCTGGAGTTCTGTCAGAAGTCCTGCCAATGAATACAACCTCTTGTTCATGTTGTAGTTCAGACGAAACTGCTCAAAACTCCTAAGTAGAGACTGGAAAATGATATCGACCTGGGTTTCCCCATCGATCTCAGCTCCGAGGACTTCCAACTCATTCAAATGAGCCATCATCTTGAGAACATGATCCCTCACGGGTGTTCCCTTGATCATGGTGGTCGTCATCAAGTTTCTCATGGCTTCTTGCCTCGCAACCCGATTCTGGTGTCCGAAAAGCTCTTTGAGATTGAGCATCATGTCATAAGCAGTGGGCATGACTTGATGCTGATGTTGCAGTACATTTGACATAGTAGCCAAAATGTAACACCACGCCATCTCATCGGCCTTTATCCACTTCTTATAACTCTCTCTCTCCTTTTCCCCATAATCATCTGCAGGCTTAGGAGGGCACTCTTTGAGGAGTACATATTTGTATTCCTCAACAGTCAAGACAATGTCTAGATTCCTCTTCCAATCAACATAGTTGGGTCCAGTAAGTTTGTTCTCTTTCATTATCACAGCAAGTGGGTTGAAAGTCATTTTGAAAGAAAACCTAAGAATCACATAAATCAAAATATTAGATTTCAAAAAATTATTGATTCCTCAAACAATAAAATTTTAAAATCAACCAACATCTCAAAACACCGAGAATATCGTATTCCATGATAGTGTGGACGTATACGAATTCTATATTTGTAAGAGGAGGTTTTATCCATTAATTTTACTATCTTGTCAACCTAACTTTTTGACAAGTAAAATTAATAGTTGGTTCCTCTTTGGCCCTACAAATAAAAGCAGTGACTCCGATGGGGAGGATACTTATATTTGTATCTAAGTGTTCACCATTACTCGGTACAAAGGTAATTATCTCGGGTTATGTGCCTTCTAATGGGGAAGTGCACACGCTCTTTAATAATTCCCTATAACCATATTTGACCTTGTGATCCGCAAATAAACTCATCCGATGGGGAGGAAGGCACTCAGAGCCGACGTGCAAGTTTGTTTGCATCACTTGTTAAATCGTAATGGAGGCCGTGGGAATTTATAAAAATTTCCCTCTCCCACTTAGTAATTTGAAATTGAGGAATTTTCCTAGCATACGACATGCATATCAAACAAAAAGCAATAAATATGAAAAATAAATTATTTTCCAACTATTATGGCTTTTGTCTTCAATATGTCTCCCGTCGCATCGCCTTCTCATCCGCTCCTCCTACGGCATGTACGAGCCATCCGAAGATCCGAGCCGAGACTAAAATCTATTTTAATTTACATCCATCGATCCTATACTCCATGAGGGAGTGTACATGAAATCTAGATCGAAAGTAAACTAAAATAAAAGGAGTGGCTAAACAATGTCGTATCTAATTTACAAAAAATTAAATACTAGCCTCGTCAACCCCGAGGATTCAACAAAATAAATATTTACACACATACAATCACATACACACATATGGCCATAATAGTCGGATCTTATGCCTGCAACCAAAGAGTTAACCTACACATATCCTACTATTATCCGGCACATATAATATATGAAAAGTGCATAAAAATTAATCGAATCTTAAACACACAAAACTGGAAATGTTGGCTCTGATACCAATTGAAGGTTTGGTTTCATTGATCCGTGAGGGGAAACTTCGCTTCCCACTTCACCTCGGTCGTTTGTTCATGGCGATCCCATCGATGTCCCCGGATTAAAAAAAAATTAATCCTAGATAAAAGGGATTGCTCAAACAATCAAGTCATCGTCGTGCTATTCGTTTAGAGAGGTCTCTTGAACAAACTTGTTGTTCAAGCGACCAACCTCTATTCTACGAGTAGCCACGGAATAGACGATGTCCGGATCGCCAGCTTTCGTGTTTATGTTTGGGATCCAAGTATTATTTAGCCACAAACAGAATTATATCATCCTCATAATTGAAAAACAAAAACAAACATGTTACAAAAGAGAATAGAGAATCAGTATACCTCTCGATCTTCTAATGTATGACCTTCCTCCTTTCGGACGTCGTGTGGGCGACGATCTACCAAAAGTTGAAGCTCCTAGATCGCCAATCTTCCTTCCTTGTTCGTTCCGAGCAAGAGGAAGAATAGAAACAAAGCTCCTTTCCTTCTTTCAACCAACCACCAACATCCAATGTTGGAGCTTGCCGTCGGCCAAGAAGGAAGAAGAGATTAAGGTGGAATCCGACCAAGACACCAAGGGGAAGCCCTAAATCTTGTTTCCACCAACCAATGAGAAGGAGAAGAGGGGCTTTTGCCGCTGGCCAAGGTGTGGGAGGATCTATTTGGGCGCCGGCAAGATTGAAGAAGGAGGAGATAAGGAAATAGATTCCTTATTTGGTGCCGCCCAAGCCTCCAAAACCCTAAGCCTCCAAAACCCTAAGCCTCCAAACCCTAATCCTATCTCAATTAGGATTCTTTAGTTGCCGCCCACCCCTTTCCCTCCTTTTATAGAGTTAGGGATAAGCCTTGTTTTAATCTCCACCATTGGTTCTAGGGATTTAATCTCAACCGTCGGATCTAGAGATTTAATCTCAACCGTCGGATCTAGAGATTTAATCTCTACCTTTGGATCTAGAGTTTTGTTTCTATCCATTGGATCTAAGCTTCATGAGGTGTTAATAGGCTAAATTAAGAACCATGAAGAGGAGTTGGATCTTGGCCACCCATGGATCAAGCCCACATAAAGTCCGATCCATTAATGATAATCCAATCCACTAAAGGATTATCATTGATCTACCTCACCAACCCCCATAAGTTAATATGGGCTCCATATATTATTTGTACATTTTCTCCCCATGTTTAAGATCTCGAATGTCCGTCGATTAATTAATTTACTGAATATTAATTAATCAACATCTAACTCCATGAGTAGTACCACTCAACGTTTTCATCATGCCGGACCAAGTCCACCTGTAGGGTTTACATGATGAACCTTATGAGCTCCTCAAGGGGACATCATCATCCTAATATATAGGACACGGTTTCCTCCTATAATCAACGGCACACCATATAAATAATATCATCTCCCAACTTACCGAGCCTATCAATTTAATCTATAAATCTCGCGCATTAGTAAATCAAAGAGATGAATACTAAGTATATGTGCCCGTTATTATATCGGTATTAAGAGCATGTACAAAATAATATCTGAGGTCCGATTCGATTATATAGTCAGCAATAAATCGAATCACCTCTAAGTCGATCCTGCTCAATACACACAAAGTGCACTAGTGTGATTCTATGGTCAAGACAAACCAATACCAAATCACACTACAACCATTCTGATGGTTTGTCCAAAGTCATTTCGATTGTGAGCCTTTACTTATATTTTACAAGGAGCCGATAACATGGTCTCCCGTGTGACACCACACACCATGTTATCTACAATGTAATGTATTAGACAATATGCATAACCATAAAAATATGCAAACAATGATTATGTGATTCTTATTTCAAAATAAAGATGTTCATACAAAAGATAGACTTTTCAGTATACATCCTAAGACCACCTTGTTCCAATGATTGTTTTATCTTTAGGTGGTGGTACTAATTCCCATACTTCGTTCCTAGTGAATTGAGCCAGTTCTTCTTGCATTGCAATAATCCAATCGGGATCAAGAAGAGCTTGGTTAATAGTTTTGGGTTCAATTTTGGAAATCAAGGAGATTTGACTAAGGTTTCTGTATGAGGCTCTAGTTCGAACTCCTAGGCTTGGATCACCTATCACTTGGTCGATAGGATGATTCGTTTGAGTCCTAGTTTGGTTTGGGTTTGGGTCATCTACCACTTGATCAATAGGATGACTCGATTGAGTCCTAGTTTGGTTTGAGTCATCTACCACTTGGTCAATAGAATGACTTGGTTGACTTAGGTTGGGATTAATACTAGACTTGAACTCTGGATCGGAGTTGAGTCTGGTATGAATCGGCTCACTAATTGGGGTTGCCGGGGGTTTTGTAGGTTTGTGTCCTTCATCAAATACTACATTGATAGTCTCCTCGACTCTAAGGGTGTCATGGTTATATAATCTATAAGCTCTACTTGTAGTCGAGTATCCTAGGAAGATTCCGGTCGAGGTTTTGGATGTAAATTTCCCTAGGTAATCCTTAGTATTTAGGATATGTACCTTACACCCAAATACCCTAAAGTACTTGTTGTTAGGTATTTTATCGTGATAAATCTCATATGAGGTCTTAAGGTGCCTCTTTACCATAAGGATCCTATTTTGGACATAGCATGTCATACTTACGGCTTCCGCCCAAAACCTATCGGGTAGGTTATACTCGTTTAACATTGTCCTAGCGGCTTCTTGTAGGGTTCTATTTTTACGTTCTACTAAGCCATTCTGTTGTGGGGTTCTAGGGCAAGAGAACTCATGGTGGTTTCTATTTAGGTTACAGAATTATGTAAACCTGTGGTTCTCGAATTCACCACCATGATCAGTCCTAAGTCTTTTGATTTTAAGGTTTTTTTGATTTTGTATTAGTTTAAATAGGTTGATTAATTGATCTAGGGTATCACTTTTGTGTTTGATGAACCTAACCCAAGTAAATCTAGAATAGTCATCAATTATGACTAAGCAGAATTTACTTCCATTAAGTGACTTAGCTCCGTGTGAATCAAATAAATCCATGTGTAGGAGCTCAAGAACACTTTTGGTTCGTTCTTGATTAGTTAGTTGATGTTGTGTCCTAGATTGTTTACCTTGTTGACAAGCATTACATATTTTATTATCCAAGTTATTGAGGTTAGGCAAACCTCTGACTAAGTCACTCTAACTCATCTTGTGGATGAGTCTTGGGTGTGAGTGACCGAGTCGTCAGTGCCACAACCATGATTCCTCTTCCCGTGTCATAAGACACTTGGTTGAGGAGTTAGTTAGATTAATAGTGTAAATATTGTTATTTCTGGTTCCCTTAAGGATTGTTTTAGAAGTTTTATTTGTATTAATTATGCATTCATTTTCTAGAAATATGACATTATAGTTATTATCACACAATTGGCTTACACTATGTAAATTATATTGAAAATTTTCTACCAATAAGACATTTTGAATAATAAAGTTAGAGTTGAGCTCAATATCACATGATCCGATGATTTTGAGCTTGTCGTTGTTTCCAAAGGCTACCGATCCTTGTCATTTGAATCGAAGCTTCGAAAACTTGAGTTGATCCCTGGTCATGTGTCGGGAGCAACCACTATCCAACATCCATTGATCCTACACGCAAGGTAGTTGGATCGGATATTGGATTTATTAAAGATTGGTTGAAGATTATTAACCTAAATCATCTCACCCATGTCTACATGATCAAGCATGTTAGCCCTATATGTTCTTGTGAGATGACTTCCAATTTTACTTGATTTAATTTTAATGATTTGAAAACTTATCAACCTTGCGTTATATTCGGATTTGACCTTAGGCTCATCAAGGCACCTTTTCAAGATCATGGCTTCCAGGTCGTGGCGAGGCACAAAGGCCTTCTTTGATCAGAACAATGACCACTTCCTTAGACAAAGCCATTTTCAAGAAAATAGAGACTTGACTCACCTAAAACCACTTCCTGGTCTAACTAGTCTAGGATACGACGAGGTAGCTTCAGCTAGTTCCACTCGTCAAGTGCACCGAAATAGATACGTCTTATCTAGCCCGAATACACAAGACTCCGCTTTCCTAGCGTACTATCATCTCGCCGTGTCCTGATACTATATTATCAAGTATTGACAAGTTATAGTCCTATCTAGCCATTCTAAAAAGAAGAATCAAACTAAATAAAGAACCTAAGCATGCAATTTCTAAGTTAAAATACAAACAAGTTTTGTACTGGCTCCCCCTAGACCGTTGAATCAGTTCGATCTCTCCACATAGTAGATTTGGTCCTTGGGAACCCAGTACTAGTTCGATCCTAAGTTTGAAATCAAGGCGGTCTTAGGGACCCATGCTTAGACACATTTTTTATGTTGACTTACAATCAACATATACGACTTGTTGGTCGTATTTGAGCTAAACCCTAGTTCGGCCTTGTTGTACATGGCCCTTTGCGATCCAAGTAGTAGGTCAAGTCCATTGGATCACAAAGTAAACCTTTTCAACATGTTTCTAAGATCTTCGACTTGACTGTTCAAGAGTGAGTTCTCAACTTCGAGCTTTTCAACCCGAGTTGAGTCCTCTCGAACTCGACTAGTCGAAGAGGTTAGAGAGACCTCGTGTTTGAGGAGTTTAACTTCCTCAACCAGGATCTCGACCTTGGACTCGGACTTAGCTAATTTCCTAGTTAAAAACTTAATTGCACTATAAAGTGTACTAATAAGGGATCGACTTACCTTGAGTGTATCTTTTGAACCAGATGCGTATCCGTGGCTTGTCTTGAATAGTGCTTCGTAGTCCGACTCATCTTCGATTTCCGATTCATGTTTCGGTTCTGACTCCGTCTCTGATTCAATGGGTTTAGCCATGAGGATGCGATCATCGTCTTCTTCCTCGGACGCTTCTTCCCACGTAGCGTTGAGTACCTTTTTGTGTTTCGGTGCTTTGCTCTTGAGCTTCGAGCATTCGTACTTGATGTGTCCAAACTTATTGCACTCGTAACATCTAATATTGGAACTTTTAGGCTTACCTTCGTTGGGTCGAGTGACGGTTCGCTTTCGGCCCTTAACTATCCTTTGAACTAGGTTGACTAGTTCGGCCTCCATTTTCGGGTTGACCTCCAAATCGGACTCATCTTCTTCTTTCTTCGGGGGTGGCTTGTTCGCAGTTTTCTTCCTCGAACTTGCAAAAAGTGCTATACCCTTCTCGGGTTCTGAGTTAGACTGCTCATGAAGTTCAAAATCAGAAAATAACTCATCTAACCTAAGTTTTGAAAGATCCTTGGAGACCTTGTAGGCATCGACCATGGATGCCCACAAGGTAGTCCTAGGAAAAGAGTTAAGAACATACCTAATAAGGTCATGATTTTCGACCTTTTGCCCGATCGTGTGTAGGTTATTGACTATGTCTTGAACGCGAGCGTGAAGTTGCATCGCCGTTTCGTGTTCCTGCATTTTTAGATTATATAATTTATTAAACAAAAGATCGCGCTTACATACCTTGGCTTCATCGGTCCCTTCGTGTAGCTCCACTAGTTTTGTCCAAAGATCCTTTGCACTGATGAAGGGGCCGATGCGATTAAGCTTCTCCTTGGACAAGCCGCATTGGAGGATTTGAGTCGCCTTGGCGTCGGCTTCGGCTTGTCTTTTTGTAGCATTGGTCCATTGGTCATAATCCAAAGATTCACCCACTTCGTTAGTCGGAAGTGTGAATCCCGTTTGGATTATGATCCACATCTCGATTTGGGTCTTAAGAAAGCACTCCATCCGACCCTTCCAATAACGAAAGTCATCTCCATTGTAAAACGGAGGTCAGACGGTGCTAAAACCCTCGAGATGGGCCATTGATACATAAACAAACAAGAGAATGAAGACGAAAAACCTAACAACAACACAAACAATCGAAACGTACCAAGACTCGCGTCTTGGATTAGTAGTGCAGGAGAAAAACTAATCGAATGAAATAAATAGAATAAAAAAGAAAAAAATCTGTAAAAAAATTATATTGGTGATTTCACCAAATCTTAGCACCTTCGGCTCTGATACCAATTGTTGGATCGAAGCGGATCGCTAGAGGGGAGTGAATAGCGATAAACCTTTTATTTCGTTCGTTAAAATACGAGTAGACAGTGGAAAATAAAATTAAACACAAGAGAGACAAATGGGTTTTTACTGTGTTCTTAGCCTTCAGCTACTACTCCAAGGCCCTAGTTATCCTTGATCACGCACGGAGGGCAATTCGCTAAAAACACTCCTCCTCGTTGAAGGTAGGAGTTTGACAATTACAAAAAAAAACCTTCGAAAGAAAAGATAGAGAGACAAAACCTCTCTTATATTAATGTAAAGTGCAACGATAGAAAACCTCGATAAATAAAAGGAATTGCAATATTAAAGAGACGACAAAGTAAAATACCAACAACTAAAGAATAGAAACTAAGCTAGGGTTGTTGACAGCACTTCGTCGTAGAGTCATCGGAGAATTGCAGAGTTGTAGAGGTTTTTGAGCACTTAGAGTTGATGAAAAACCCTAAAAGAGGCTCTCCTTTTATAGCCTTTAAGCTCCTTTTTGAGAGGATCTTCAACCAATAGGAATTGGGCACAAGACTCCTTGAAAAATGAGGATAAATCTTGACTCCTCGAGGTTGATCCTTGACCATCAGTTGAACTAATTTCTTGGTCGGTTGGCAGTGGCTCATCGATGATCCTTGGCAGTTGAACTAATGGCTCGTGATTCTCGATCCTTGTTCGGTTGAACCGATTGCCAGAATTTTCAACTGTAATAAAGAGTTAGCTCGAAATATAAGTGAATTCGATGGCCACTTGCCATTCGATCTCAACATAGACCTTCCATGGGAATTCTTAGTCGAATCGTCACCTAAGGATGTCCCCGTATGGAGGACTCGACCTTACTTATGCTTACTCACACAAGCTTACCTCAATATTTACCTTTGAAGCCTTTCTTTCGGTCTCCACCTGATTCCTTCGGCTCCCTCCGAAGTCCTCCCGGTGTCACTCGACCACTGCGGTTCTCTCCGAGTGTCGCTGACCTTCGGCTTAGCTTAGCATTTTTGCATACTTGATTCAACTCGTGAGATAACAAAATGCACTTAACTTTGTGTATTTGCTATAATCAAAACTCAGGTTCGATTCAGGTGCCTACTGCACCAACATGTGAATGTATTTTAAATCATCTTTCTCATATATGCTCAATTTATATTTCTAGGTTAATCGCTTAACCATGACGTCTTTGAATTTACTATCGATTTTGGATTCAAATAAATTGACTAGCCTAAACTTCTTGGACTGGCTTAGAAACCTGAGAATTGCTCTCAAGGTAGAAAAGCTTGTGTATGTTCTCGAAGCGCCTCTTCCCGCCCATCCTAGTGATGACGCAACTCCAGACCAATTGTTGTCCCATCAGAAACATGTGAGTGATTCTGAACTAGTGAGTTGCATCATGCTAGCCGCGATGGTCCCCGAGCTGCAAAAGTAGCATGAGCATATAGATGCTCATACCATAGCCTTTCATCTCTATGAGTTGTTTGAGGAGCAAGTGAGATCCGAAAGGTTCGAAGTCTCCATGCTCCTCTTCAACTCTAAGATGCAAGAAGGTTCATCGATGGTACTGCTCAACATGATGATAACTATGTAGCCTTCTGTAAAGCATGAGCAGGGGATAGTCATGTTAGTTGATTCCTCGAAGAAAGGTTCTAAGAGGAAGTAAAAGGAATAGCAGAAGGGGAAGAAGAAGGCTAAGAAGGCAAAACCATCCCAAAAGGACACTTGCCATCATTGTGGGAAGGAGGCCATTGGCGAAGAAACTGTAAGATTTATCTTGAGTCCGTGAAGAAGAATAAGGCATCTGATGCCCCATCCTCTTCAAATATCTTCGTTATTGATTGTCATTCTATTTCCTTAGACACTTGGGTATTGGATACTGGGTGTAACCCACATATATGTAATGACATACATGGGCTAAGGAATAGAAGAAGACTCGTCAAGGGAGAGTCAAATTTACGTGTTGGGAATGGACCAAAGGTTATTGAATTTGCCATCGAAACGTATTTGTTGAAACTCCCTATAGGACTTGTCTTAGAACTGGACAATTGCTTTTATGTTCCTTCGTTAATAAAGAACATCATTTCTATTTCTGGTTTGAATAGAAATGGGTACCATTTAACTTTTAGTAACAATTGTTGTTACATAACTTTGAATGATGTTCTTTATGGGACTAGAACTTTAAGCAATGGTATTTAGACGTTGGACATATCCAGTGACATTTTCAATATCGAAGAGAGCAACAAGCGTGCTCGAAAAGATAATCAATTAGACTCCTACATGTGGCATTATCGTCTTGGCTATGTTAGCAAGAAACGCATGTCCGAATTACACCGATGTGGAATTCTGGAATCATTTGAATTAGATTCATATGATGCATGCAAAACATGCTTAAAGGGAAAGAAGACCAAGTTACCTTTTACTGAAAAAGGTGAACCAGTGGGTGAGTTTCTTGGTCTAATACATACTCATGTATGCGGTCCTATGTCAACTCAAGCTCTAGGAGGTTATAGCTACTTCATTACCTTCACCGATGATCACTCATGGTTTGGGTATGTGCTCTTGATGAAACACAAGTCTGAAACCTTTGAAAGGTTCAAAGAATTCAGAAATGAAGTAGAGAAACAACTTGGCAAGAGTATTAAAATACTTCAATCGGATCGAGGTGGTGAATACTTGAGTCAAGAGTTTTTAGATTATCTGAGGGACAATGGTATATTATCTTAATGGACTCCACCGTATACACCACAGCTTAATAGTGTATCTGAGAGGTGAAACCGGACCTTATTAGACATGGTCAGGTCAATGATGAATCACGCGAATCTTTCCAAGTCCTTTTGGGGCTATGCACTTCATACAACTGTTTACTCGTTAAACAGAGTCCCGACCAAGATAGTCTCTACTACTCCATATGAGATATGGGCTAGTAAGAAAACTCATTTATCTTACTTGAAGCTATGGGGTTATCACCTTATGTAGGCCAGTGTTTGCATAAAGATTCCGATAAATGTCTATTTATTGGATACCCTAAGGAAACGAGGGGTTACCAATTCTATCATCCCTTGGAACAAAAGGTGTTTATTTCAAGGAATGTTGTGTTTCTAGAGAAAGAGTTTCTCTTGCAAGAAAATAGTGGGAGCGTCGTTGAACTTGAGGAGGTTCAAGAGACTCCAGTAGGCATTGAGGAGATACCTGGTCAAGCACCTCAACCGATAACTCATAGTGATGAGAGATCGGTTGAACCTATTGTGACACCAAATCTTCGTAGATCTGGTAGGACACGCAACATTCCTGAGAGATATGGATTTCTCGTAAGTGAATCGAATAACGTGTTACTCATTGATGATGAGGAGCCTACTAGTTATGAATAAGTTCTGAAAAGTTCATAAAGGGACAAATGTCTTGAAGCCATGAAGTCGAAAATGGATTCCATGTTGAAAATCAAGTTTGAAACTTGGTGGACCCATCTGAAGGCATTAAGCCTATAGGGTGCAAGTGAGTTTTCAAGAAGAAAATCGACATGGATGGTAATGTGATTACCTATAAGGCTAAATTAGTGGCGAAAGGCTATCGTCAAAAGCAAGGTGTTGATTATGACGAGACCTATTCACCAGTAGCTATGCTTAAATCAATTCGGATGCTTCTGGCCATAGCAACTCATTATGATTATGAGATATGACAAATGGATGTGAAAATGACTTTCCTTAATGGAAACCTACTCGAGGAGGTGTATATGATACAACCCGAGGGTTTCACATCAGTTGATAAAATCAATGTATGCAAACTTTGACAGTCCATTTATGGACTGAAGCAAGCATCCAGGAGATGGAATATCCGTTTTGATGAGATAATCAAAAGGTTTGATTTCTCATAAAATCCGGATGAACCTTGTGTGTACAAAAAAATTAGTGGGAGTGCAGTCGTGTTCCTAGTGTTGTATGTCGATGACATATTACTTATAGGAAACAATATATCTGTCTTACAGTCGGTTAAAATTTGATTATCCAAAACATTCTCCATGAAAGACCTGGGAGAAGCGGCCTACATCCTCGGGATCAAGATCTATAGAGATAGATTTAAATTGTTGCTTGGTCTTTCATAGTCTACATATATAGACTGAGTGCTAAAGAGGTTTAGCATGTTGAAATCACAGAAAGGCTTCCTTCCCATCAGGCATTGGATACACTTTTCGAAGTCTATGTGTCCGCGCACAAAAGATGAGAGGATTTGCATAAGTAAGATTCTCTATGCATCTGCAATAGGATCTATCATGTATGCTATATTATGTATGATGCCTGATGTATCTTATGCTCTGAGTGTCACGAGCAGATATCAGTTTGATCTAGAAATGGATCATTGGGCGGCTGTTAAGACAATCCTTAAGTACTTAAGAAGAACTAAGGATGTGTTCCTAATATATGGAGAGGGTGATATGGTAATACGTGGGTATACAGATGCCAACTTCCAGACACATAGGGATGATTCCAGGTCTCAGTCTGAGTACATATTTACCTTGAATAGAGGCGCAATAAATTAGAAAGGTTCCAAGCAAGACACTATAGCGGATTCTGCCACTTAGGCGGATTCTGCCACTTAGGCAGAATACATTGAAGCTTTGGAAGCAGCAAAGGAAGCGGTTTGGGTCAAGAAGTTTGTCTTTGAACTTGATGTGGTCTCATCAATGATCCAAACATGTGCTTCACCATTATTATTTGAAAAGAGAGATGATAAGTAGGAAGGAAATATAAATCGAGAATATTTCCACTGAAAGGAACTTAGCGGATCCTTTAACTAAGACCTTACCTCAAAGTAAGTTTGAGGGTCATGTTAGAGCTTATGGTATTGGATACCATGGTGATTGGCAATAGGCCAAGTGGGAGCTTGTTAATCATATATGAGAGATGTCCTAAGGCAATCGCCTTATGGTTGTACCATTTATTTGATAAATGAAGATTCACTATTTGAGTATACATGTTTTCATGTATTTGATTGGATCTTAAACTCATTTACTGAATGTCCGCAATACGATTCACAACATGAGAGAATTGCGATTGGATCACAACTAGTGAGTATCTCTACATGTGTAATTGTGATGTATTAGAATTATCCCTAGTCGATGAATTGATGTATTTGGACACCATCAATTTTGTTGAGACTAGCACGAGCTATACTCCTTGATTTATACAAGTAATTGTTCCTCACTGACTGGAGACATTGGGATGTCCGGAGTTAATAATGGATGCTAGTTATGTTAGTAATATATGAGAGGTGTCCTAAGGCAATCGTCATATGTTTAAACCATTTATATGATAAATGAAGATTCACTATTTGAGTATACATATTTTCATGTATTTGATTAGATCTTAAATTCATTTACTGAATGTCCACAATACGATTCACAGCATGAGAGAATTTGTGATTGGATCACAACTAGTGAGTATCTCTACATGTGTAATTGTGATGTATTGGAATTATCCCAAGTCGATGAATTAATAGATTTGGACACCATCAATTTTGTTAAGACTAGCACGAGTTATACTCTTTTGTGTATCTAAGCAGATGATTCTTACTGGCTGGAGATATTGTGATGTCCGGAGTTAATCGTGGATGCTAGTTATGGTAACTAGTTGATTGGAGTGACCAGCTATAAGACTTCATATGGTTCTCTGCATATATGGATATGTCAATGAAGTTCTTACTGTATCTTAAGAGTGATGTTTCTTTTTCTTGCGGTATTCAAGTCATCTTGGTCATGAAGACTTATGCTTTGACATCTTAAGCAAGCATCTCTGAGGAGATGTGGACCCGGGATGATTGGATATAAGTCGAAGTGGCCGAAGTTGTTTGAATAGCCTATAAAGGATTCACCACTCCTTGCGAGGAGATGTATACCCATGGCCTCTTGTTGGATTATTACTAAAGTCTTTGGGCAAAGCATTACATATTTAGAGTAAGGTACTCTTGGATACATGTGCAGTAACTAGAATCTGTAGGACGAGAAAATAATACTTGGGCTAGGTGTGTCGTAGTCAGCCTAGTGGGGACTGACACTATAGATCATGTCCTGAACCAAGTGGGTATAAGATGAGTGAAGGGAATGGGGCACGATTCATTGTTGCTGCTGAAGGGTTTCAAAAATAGTTCTGGAATCAACCATTGATTTTCCGGTTAATTGGGGATCATGATGTACTACTAGGTGCCAATCATGATCATTCTATAATTAATGGTTAATTATAGATGGCCAACATAAATCGGGAACCTATTTGGTCACACGTACAGTGAGCGTAATCCGAAGGATTTAAAATGAGCTTGAGAATGAGATTCACAGATCGAGAGAAACTAGGTTTGGTTGGACCAAACAAGGAGCGAGCATGAAATCGTTTCAGTTGCAATGGAAGCATGGATGGGTTGAGTCTTATGAAGACATAATGGATAAACCAAATTGGTTTGGTTCTAATCCAATGGTGGAAAATAAACCAAAGTGGTTTGGTTTGTTTTAAATGAATGAACCAAAGTTGGTTTGGTTCGTTTTAACTTAAAATAGACCAACTAAGTTCGATTTATTTTAACTTAAGTTATTGAAGCGGGTTAACAGGTTTTAGTTATGAACCAATAACTCTAAGGAGAAGGTTTCTTGATGGTTAAGAAACACGTGCTCTATAAAAGCGTGGCTAGAGGTTTGGAGAGCCCCAAGTTTATTTTTGGAAACTTCTCTTCCTCTCCTCTCCCTCTCTTCTCCTTGCCACCGCCCAAGAGGTTCCAAGCCCAGCTCTTGAGTCGCCGCCCATTTGTGTCGTCGGCGTCTAGCTACTGCCGCCCACCCCTCCGGCAATCCACCTTGGCTCCGGTGACCTAGGATTATCCGACCACCTCCTTTGGCCGGTGCCAAGTCCTCCACCAAGCTGTCTAATTTTTGGACAGTTTGTTTCCTTCTTGTCAGAGCGTCATTTGGACGGCATTTAGAACTTCATCATTTAGACTTCCTTGCCGGGGATTGGATCTCCGATAATCCTCATAGGTGGAGGACCAAGGATTCGTCAATCGGTTGACGAATACCTCTCCGGAGAAGCGAGTTTTTGGGGACTCGTTTTGCATCCGAATTTTGATTCGGATTGTGATCTTCTCTCGATCACATTGTCTTCGACACGAGGCTAGTGACTCCTACAAAGACGAGGCTCGTAGCTTGGTGAAGCTATCCTGATGGTACTCGGTGTAGATACGGATAGAGGAAATTATGGCAAGAGTTGCTCTGGTTGATGTCATTCTCATTGCACGTGATATGTCAGGTATAACTAACATAATTTCCTTTTATTGCAAAATTTGAAACTGTGATTATGTCTACACATATTGTATCTTGCATGCATGTGGTGTGTCTATTGTAATAAATTAGATTTATTACTTTTAATTCTTCACACATGAAACATATTACACACACTCGAAACCTAACATAATCGTAAAATTATTTTTGCGATAGTCATAATGTATTTATGGAAATTTTCTAATTTTGGAAAGTTTAGAAGTATTTATGGAAATCTTCTACTTTTGGTAAGTTTAGAAGTATTTATGGAAATTAACACTTTCCATAAATAAAATATGTGATTATATTTGGAAATTTGTTTCCTAATTTAATCATAATTTTATTTGGAGAATCAAATCTAAAACATATTTTATTTTCATAAATAGTTTTGACAATTTAGGAAATTTATTTTCTAAATTTAATTTGACTTTCTTTAATTAACACTTTCCATAAATAAAATATGTGATTAGATTTGAAAATTTATTTCCTAATTTAATCATGATTTGATTTGGGGAATCAAATCTCAATCATATTTTATTTCCATAAATAGTTATGACATATAAGAAATTTTTTGTATATGCCATAATTGTATGTCATGTAATTGCATTAGATGCATATCATTATGTCATGCGTATCATGACATGTAGATGCATGTCATGTATGTCATGTCATGTAGATAATAGTTATTTGCATCCAAAGAGGATGAGACATTAAAACCCTTACACAATATTAAAGCCTACACCTTCCATTAATATGGTTAGAACCAGAGTTCTATTTCTTGTTTGGGTTGTTGGACTCTCTCCAAGCCTGGCTCGAACCCGAACATGTTCAAACCATGGAATAGTTTAATACTAATATGGTAAGAGTCAGAGGTCAATCGTTAGCTTTGGTTGTTGGACTCTCTCCAAGCCAGGCTAATTGGTTGAATGCACTCTAACCATATTAAAGTTATTTCTTGATTAATGGGTTGGCTTTAACCTAGAGCATCGGCTTGTTGGACTCTCTCCAAGGTCGTGGCGTAAAGGGAGGTGAAGGTGCTGGGTGACATGTATATGACGATACTTGTTAATGAGTTAACAACCCGATGTATGTGTGAACATTCAATTAGTTGATAGCACATTGTGATAGTTGCATATACGTGATATGCAATCGTATAGATGATACCTACCGTCGTAGTTATGAATGGCTTGTTGGACTCTCTCCAAGGTTGTTCATAACTATGATGGATATCAGCCCATTCGGAGATGGACCTACAATCTCCCGAAGTGATTTTGGGGTTTTTGAATTCGAAAAATGAATGGGATTTATAAATGTATATTGATGCATTTTAAAATCATTTTCTCATATATGCTCGTTTTGTATTTCTAGGTCAATAAATTGATCATGACGTCTTCAATTTGCACTCATTTTGATTCAAATAAATTGACCGGGCGAACTTCTTGACTAGCTTAGAAACTTGAGAATTGTTCTCAAGGCGGAAAAGCTTATGTATGTCCTCAAGAGCCTCTTCCCCTATCCCTAGTGATGATGCAACTCGGACCAATTGTTGGCCTATCGTAAACATGTGAGTGATTCTCAACAAGTGAGTTGCATCATGCTAGCCGCGATGGTACCCGAAGCAAAGCAAAGATGAGCATATGGATGCTCATACCATAGTCTTCCATCTTCATGAGTTGTTTGATGAGCAAGCGAGATCCGAAAGGTTCGAAGTCTCCAAGCTCCTCTTCACCTCTGAGATGCAAGAAGGTTCATCTATGGTACTGCTCAATATGCTGAAGACTATGGAGCATTCTGTGAAGCATGAGGGGGATGGTGTTGTTAGTAGATTCCTCGAAGAAAGGTTCTCTGAGGAAGTCAAAGGAATAGCAGAAGGGGAAGAAGAAAAAGGCTAAAAAGACAGAATCAACTCAAAAGGGCACTTACCATCACTGTGGCAAGGAGGGCCATTGGCGAAGAAACTGCAAGATTTATCTTGAGTCCGTGAAGAAGAATAAGGTATCAGATGCCCCATCTTCTTCAGATATCTTCGTTATTGATTGTCATTCTATTTCCTTAGACACTTGGGTATTGGATACCGAGTGTGGTTCACATATATGTAATAACATACATGGGATAAGGAATAGAAGAAGGCTCGTCAAGGGAGAGTCAAATTTACGTGTTGGGAATGGAGCAAAGGTTGCTGCACTCTCCATTGGAACGTATTTGTTGAAACTCCCTACAGGACTTGTCTTAGAACTAGACAATTGCTTTTATGTTCCTTTGATGATAAAGAATATCATTTCTATTTCTTGTTTAAAAAGAAATGGGTATCATTTAACTTTTAGTAATAATTGTTGTTACATAACTTTGAATAGCATTCTTTATAGGACTGGAACTTTAAGCAATGATATTTATACGTTGGATGTATCTAGTGACATTTTCAATATCGAAGCGAGCAACAAACGTGCTTGAAAGGATAATCAATTAGACTCCTACATGTGGCATTGTCGTCTTGGCCATGCAAGCAAGAAACGCATGTCCGAATTACACCGGTGTGGAATTCTGGAATCATTTGAATTAGATTCATACGATACATGAGAATCATGCTAAAAAGGCAAGATGACTAAGTTATCATTTACAGGAAAAGATGAATTGGTGGGAAAGTTGCTTGGTCTAATACATACTGATGTATGTGGACCTATGTCAACTCATGCTCTAGGAGGCTATAACTACTTCATTACCTTCACCGATGATCACTCACGGTTTGGGTATGTGTTCTTGATGAAACACAAGCCTGAAGCCTTTGAAAGATTCAAAGAATTTACAAATGAAGTAGAGAAACAACTTGGCAAGAGTATTAAAATACTTTAATTAGATCGAGGTGGTGAATACTTGAGTCAAGAGTTTCTTGATTATCTAAGAGACAATGGAATATTGTCTCAATGGACTCCGCCATATACACCACAGCATAATGGTGTATCTGAGAGGCATATCGGACCTTGTTGGACATGGTCAGTCAATGATGAATCATGTGAATCTTCCCAAGTCCTTTTGGGGCTATGCACTGCATAAATTGCTTACTTGTTAAACATAATGCCAACCAAGGTAGTCTCAACTACTCCATATGAGATATGGAATAGTAAGAAACCTCATGTATCTTACTTGAAGATATGGGGTTGTCCTGCTTATGTGAAGCGGACTGTATCAGACAAATTGGATGCTATGTCTGATAAATGTCTATTTATTGGATACCCTAAGGAAACAAGGGGTTACCAATTCTATCATCCTGTGGAACAAAAGGTGTTTGTTTCAAGGCATGCTGTGTTTCTAGAGAAAGAGTTTCTCTTGCAAGAAAATAGTGGGAGTGTCATTGAGCTTGAGGAGGATCAAGAGACTCTAATAGACATTGATGAGATACCTGGTGAATCACCACAATCGATAACTCATAGTGATAAGCCATCACCTGGACCAATTATGACACCACATCTTCGTAGATCTGGTAGAACACGTAACATTCCTGAGAGATATGGATTTCTCGTAAGTGAATCGAATGACGTGTTACTCATTGATGATGAAGAGGCTACCAATTATGAAGAAGTTCTAAAAAGTTCAGAAAGGGATAAATGGCTTAAATCCATGAAGTTGGAAATGGATTCCATGTATGAAAATCAAGTTTAGAACTTGGTTGACCCACCTGAAGGCATAAAGCCTATAGGGTGCAAGTGGGTTTTCAAGAAGAAAACCGACATGGATGGTAATGTGATTACCTATAAGGCTAGATTGATGGCGAAAGGGTATCATCAAAAGCAAGGTGTTAATTATGATGAGACCTATCCACCTGTTACTTTGCTTAAATCCATTCTGATGCTCTTTGCCATAGCGGCTCATTATGATTATGAGATATGGAAGATGGATGTGAAAACAACTTTCCTTAATGGAATCCTACTCGAGGACGTATATATAATATAGCCTGAGGGTTTCACATCGATTGGTAAAACTAAGGTATGCAAACTGCGACAGTCCATATATGGACTGAAGCAAGCATCCAGGAGATGGAATATCCGTTTTGATGAGACAATCAAAAAGTTTGATTTCTCACAAAATCCGGATGAACCTTGTGTGTAAAAGAAGGTTAGTGGGAGTGCAATCGTGTTCCTAGTATTATATGTCGATGACATATTACTTATAGGAAACAATGTTTCTGTATTACAATCAGTTAAAATTTGGTTGTCCAAGACATTCTCCATGAAAGACATGGGAGAAGCAACCTACATCCTTGGGATTAAGATCTATAGGGATAGATTGAATCAGTTGCTTGGTCTTTCACAATCTATATATATAGACTGAGTGCTAAAGAGGTTTAGCATGTCGGAATCCAAGAAAGATTTCCTTCCCATCAGGCATGGGATAAACTTTTCGAAGTCTATGTGTCCACGCACAGAAGACGAGAGGATTTGCATGAATAAGATTCCCTATGCATCCGCAATAGGATCTATCATGTATGTTATATTATGTATGAGGCCCGATGTATCAAATGCTCTGAGTGTCACGAGCATATATCAGTCTGATCCAGGAATGGATCATTGGGCAGCTGTTAAGACAATCCTTAAGTACTTAAGAAGAACTAAGGATGTGTTCCTAATATATGGAGAAGGTGATATAGTAATACGCGGGTATATGGATGCCAGCTTCCAAACAGACAAGGATGATTTCAGATCTCAGTCTGGGTACGTATTTACCTTAAATGGAGGTGTAATAAGTTGAAAAGGTTCCAAGCAAGACACTATAGTGGATTCTACCACTCAGGCAAAATACATTGCAGCTTTGGAAGCAGCAAAGGAAGCAGTTTGGATCGAGAAGTTCGTCTCTGAACTTGATGTGGTCTCATCAACGATCCAAACATGTGCTTCACCACTATCATTTGATCAGAGAGATCATAAGTAGAAAGGAAATACAAATCGAGAAGATTCCCACTGAAAGGAACTTAGCGGACCCTTTAACAAAGGTCTTACCTAAAAGTAAGTTTGAGGGTCATGTTAGAGCTTATGGTATTGGATACTGTGGCGATTGACATTAGTCCAAGTGGGAGTTTGTTAGTAATAAATGAGAGGTGTCCTAAGACAATCGTCTTATGTTTAAACCATTTATATGATAAATGAAGATTCACTATTTAAGTATACATGTTTTCATGTATTTGATTAGATCTTAAACTCATTTACTGAATATCCACGATACGATTCACAGCATGAGTGAATTTGTGATTGGATCACAACTAGTGAATATCTCTATATGTGTAATTGTGATATATTAGAATTATCCCTAGTCGATGAATTGATGGATTTTGACACCATCAATTCTGTCGAGACTAGCACGAGGTATACTCTTTGGTGTATCCAAGTAGTTGATTCTTACTAGCTGGAGACATTGTGATGTCCGGAGTTAATCGTGGATGCTAGTTATGACAACTAGTTCATTGGAGAGACCAGCTGTAAGACTTCATATGTTCTCTACATATATAGATATGTCAATGAAGTTCTTACTGTAGCTTAAGTGTGATGTTCCTTTGACTTGCGGTATTCAAGTCATCTTGGTCATTAAGACTTATGCTTTAACATCTTAAGCAAGCATCTCTGAGGAGATGTCGACCCAGGATGATTGAGTTTAAGTCAAAGTGGCCGAAGGTATTTGAATAGCCTACAGAGGATTCACCACTCCTTGCGAGGAGATGTATACCCTATGGTCTCTCGTCGAATTGTTACTAAAGTCTTTGGCCAAAGCATTACATGTTTAGAGTCAGGTACTCTTGGATACATGTGCAGTAACTAGAATCTGCAGGATGAGGAAATGATATTTGAGCTAGGTGTGACGTAGCTAGCCTAGTGGGGACTGACACTATAGACCATGTCTTGAACCAAGTGGATATAAGATGAGTGAAGGGAATGAGGCACGATTCATTGTAGCTGCTGAAGGGTTTCAGAAATGGTTCTGGAATCAACTGTTGATTTTCTGATTAATTGGGGATCATGATGTACTACTAGGTGTCACTCATGATCATTCTATAATTAATGATTAATTATAGACGACCAATATAAATCGAGAACCTATTTGATCACATGCAGAACAAGCTTAATCCGAAGGATTTAAAATGAGCTTGAGAATGAGATTCTCAGATTGAGAGAAACTAGGTTTGGTTTGACCAAATAAGGAGTGAGCATGAAATCATTTCAGTCGGAATGGAAGCATGGATGGGTCGAGTCTTATGAAGACATGATGGATAAACCAAATTGGTTTGGTTCTAATACAATGGTGAAAAATAAACCAAAGTGGTTTGGTTTGTTTTAAATGAATGAACCAAAGTTGGTTTGGTTCGTTTTAACTTAAAATAGATCAACTAAGTTCGATTTATTTTAACTTAAGTTATTGAAGCGGGGTAACAGGTTTTGGTTATGAACCAATAACTCTAAAGAGAAGGTTATTTGATGGTTAAGAAATGTTGGTGCAATCGGCCCAGGTCACGATTGACCAGGACTCGAGTTTGACTCGAGTGATGTTTTGATGTTTGACAAAGTATGTTTGACAAAGTATGTTAGACATAGGATTGACATTGATGTTTGACATTAATGTCGGTTAATATGTTGGGGAGATTGTTTATACAATCGACCCAGGTTATAATTGACCAGACTCGAGTTTGACTCGAGGGAGACTTTGGTGGTTGACTAGGGTTGACCATGTGTTTATGGGAAAGTCCAAGTCATGGGTACTTGGCATGGAAAGTCCAAGTGGGACACTTGGCAATTGGGAAAGTCCAAGTCTTGAGCACTTGGCATGAGAAGTCCAAGCATGGGTCTTGGCAAATGAGAAGTCCAAGCATGGGTCTTGGCAAATGGAAAGTCCAAGCATGGGTCTTGGCATGGAAAGTCCAACATGGGTTGGCAAGGGAAAGTCCAAGCTTGAGTCTTGGCATTTGAGAAGTCCAAGGGGATTGATATTGGCGGCGTAAAGTCCAAGCGGAGTCTTGGCGGCGTAAGTCCAATGTGCCTTGGCGGTGTAGACACCGTTAGCATGACATAGCCGATGGAAGCACCTGGAAGCTAGCGCGATGGATGAACAAGTCATGGATGACTTGGAGGATCCGAGAGGCGTGAGGAGGTGGCTAGAAGGTTTAGGTCAGGCTAAGGGTGGTCTAGCAAGTATGGGGGGCACCATATTTGGGTTAAAACCTCATTCTTGAGGTTGGCGGTGAGCATTATGGCGGTTCACCGGGAAACTCGAGTTATTGACCGGTTCGGCTGAGAGCTTTAAGAACTCAGCTGGCCGCTCATGGGAGCATCGATCGAGTCGACGGCAATGATCGCCAAGGGATGGCGTGATCACCGGCCGAGTAGCGAGCGACGCTCCGTAGCCGATCGACGACTACGGCGTTAGTGATCGGCCCGACAATGTTGGCGGTCGTGAGAGTCCGTTGGAATTTGTCCAACGTGGATTAGTCGTTGTCTCACACTCTGATGTTGGCGATCGATCGGTGATTTATGGCAGCGATCGCGCGGAAAATCGGCCGCGAGATAAAAGGCATTCATGGAGGCGGCATGATTTCTTGGGAAGCTTTCTTGAGGCGATTTGAAGGCGATTTGCAGGTGCATTTCAGGGCCCTTCAACCTCATCCAAGCAACCAACAAGCAAAGGGCTCAAACCCTAGTTTTGTAAAGTGTTCTTTACATTTCCTTTGTATTTGCTTGTATTTCCTTAGATTATTGTTGTAATCTTGTGTACGAGGTTTCTCCGCCTCCGACTTGTTGTCGAGAAGGAGTTTATTGATTAGTGATTGCATTGGCATCGCTAGAGCTCGTTAGCTCAATCAGTGGAGTAGGAACCGTGTGGTTCAGAACCAGTTATATGATCGTGTTGTGATTGTGTGTCTTGTTATATTTATTTGTTATTACTATTCTGTGCTAACAAGATTGTAGGCGATCAAGCGAAAAGAATTCCATCTATGCGGTCATCTCGCTATTCACCCCCTCTGGCGGGCGTTCGAATCTCGACAAGTGGTTATCGAGCACGGTGGCTCTTCAGCGGATTAACAGCAGAGCAATCGCTAGAGGTAAAGATGGAATTCAAGACAAGCTAGGTTGGGACATCAACACACGGTCCGTACTCATTATATGGACAAGAAGGCTTGATTCTTGGAAGAAGAATTGAAGATTTTTGATGATGAGGACTTGAGGAATGGTCTCTATTAATGGAAGGATTTGAGTATCCTAGAGGACCAAGGTGGTTTCCTCAAGAAGAAGAGATGGAGTGAAGATCAACTCCAAAGATTCGAGAAAAACAAGAAGGTAATCAAATTCATTTTTGATTTAATTCCAAATGAATTCTTGTGTAGCCTAGGTGAATGCATGGATGCTAAGGAGCTATGGAGCGATTTGGCAAAGCTCCATGAAAGCCCATCAATGGTCAAGAGGAAGAGGCGAAGAGGCTAATGCATCATCTTCACAAGGAAGTGAGGACTTGGAGGTTGAGATCATCAACATCCAAAGAGGAAGAGGAAGTAGAATCGGAAGTTGATAGAGTCAATTTAGGGTTGGTGGAGGAAGTGGAAGAAGCATCCACCTCAAGGATTGAGGGGAGAGAACTTCCATCGGAACAACAAGAAGAAGCTTCAACATCCAATCAAGATGAGAAGCTCAAAATACAACTCGGCACCTACCAGAACTAGGTAACTCAAACACATCAATCTCGAATAATAAAATAATATCATGTGCTTTGAGTGTAGGGAATTTGGGCACTACAAGAGCAAGTGCCCAAAGAAGATTAGGAAAGCTCCACCGGCTCCAAAAGTCAAGGATGACGGTTCCCCAAATATCAAGAGCAAGGAGCATATCATATGCTTCAAGTGCAACTCAAGGGGACATTATAGGAATCAATGTCCTAGGGGAAGCAAAAGACCAAAGAGGAGCTACATATGTAGGGAGCCTCTAGGCAAACCCTAAGGTATATTTCAATAATGCACCTTCTTTAGTTAATAGGCAAAGGCATGCTAGGAATTTAAATTCTCTTGCAATTTATGAAAAGCATGCTAATAGGAATAAATATTTTGCTTAGGAGCTAAAAGTGTCCATTTTAGTAATAAGGAGAAATTTGGGACTAATGTCCTAGAAAAACCATACCTAGTGAATCTATTAAGAAAATACAAGAACATCTAGGTTTTAATCCAAAATGGACTAGGCATATGCCAAGAAAGTCAAATGCCCAAGATTTAAATCAAGATTCTAAAATTGGGAAATTAGAATTAGAGAACCAAGCCTTAAGGTCAAGGCTTGAAAAACTTGAAAAGACCCTTAGGAATATACAAAATCAATTTAAAGGGTCTAGTGGTCAAAATCAAGGGTCCAATAGTCACAGTCAACACTTAGGACCTAAGAGTCAAAAGTCAACCAAGGGCAAGAAAGGTTTGGGTCACAAACCTAAGCCTAAGGTGGCTTATCATTGTGTTCCATTTGACTATGGAACACAAACTAGGTCTAGGAAGACCAAGGTCAATAGGGAAGTCATCCCTAGAGTTGACCAAAGGATATGCCTAGTGGCTAGGGTTTCTAGGAAACCTAGGGTGGCCACTAAGAAGGTTGTTAGGAGGCAATCCTAAGGTTAACCTAGGCAAGACCCAAATGACCAAGGCTAATAAGCCTAGGAAGGTCATTAGGAAGGTATCTAGGAGGTTATCCCTAAGGAATATCTAAGTAATCCTATGAGTTCTAATCTTTTTTGGGTTCCTAAGAGCGTGATTGATTCACGCTAAGATGGGTTTTGGGTGTGTCAACCTTGATTGGATGGGTAGTTAACTCAACCATAACAAAGGTGACACTTTAGGTTATTTTCAAGGTTATGGTTACCTTGGAAATAGATTTGAATTAATCCTAAAAGGATTTTAGGATATGCCAATATTAATTATGAAGTTTGATAAAATGATCATTTTGGCACAATTTAGGTTTAGAGGTTAGTGTGCCATTTTGGGTTTTTGGCACACTTGGGAGAAAAATAGAAATATGGCAAAATATGTTTAATCCCAACAAATGGAAATTAATATTAAAATTTAGGTGTTATTATACCTATATATTTTATATGCCATGATTTGTTTGCCATATGTCATGACATGACATCATGTTTACTTTTATCATCTAAATGTCATGATCATGCTTAGGATTAAGATATTAAATGTCATGTGTTTTTAGATTTCATCATATGCCATGACATCATGATCATTGGCCATGATTTATTTTTCTATTATTATGCCATGATCATTTTCATGCATCTAAATTGATTAAAATTGATTTAAGGACTATGGCATGACTTGGAGTCCCATTTATAAGGGAATCAAGTAGAGTTGCCTTAGAAAAATGCATGAAATCCTAGGTTAAGAGAACAAAACCCACATCTCACATCCAATTGACATGTATGTGTATTTATACACCCTAGATACATGTGAGATGCTAGGATATGAGTTGAGTTCAAGGTGCATAGTTTTTGCATCTAGATGAACTAAAACTCATCTAATTTTATTGGTGGATCATTGGGAAAGCTTGTGTACAAGTCATGTACATAGAGCCCAAGGAATATGATCCAAAATAAGGTTTTGAAAACATTTTAAAATCATTTTGACAAACCTTGGTGAAGTCTATCTTTTGATAGCAATCACCATTGATGAGATTGATACAAAGTGAGCTTAAACTTTAAAGTTTTTAGTCACTTTTGGATTTTGTATCAATTTCACTATTTTATGGGTAAAATATTTTTCAAACATTTTTCACCCATTGTTTTGGTCATAAGTATTATACGTATCAAATTTCGTGATTTTTCGATGTACGTATAATTATTTATGAATTTTTGAATTTCGTTACGATGGTGAAAATTGAATTTTGATTTCATCGATCCATCGCCACTTGGTGATGATCGTGATTCTTGGTTTGTTTAGCCCGTGTTCAAATGGTAAGGTTCCTAACCACTCCTAACCTAGGATATGCTTTGGGAAGCATTATGAAGGGTGAAAATCCATTGGATATGGATTAGGAGTTGTGTTAGGTCAAAGTATCAAATTTAGGGTGAGTAAAAGTTCTATGTTGAAACGTAGAACCTTAATTTTGATGGTTTAGAGTTCCTATTGGCTTAGGGCTTTCCAAGGACATTGTTGGTGCAATGATCAAGGGAGCAAGCCTTTAGGGGAGGTATCCATCTTGGGATGATGGATGTTTTTTGGGAAGAATGTTATCAATTGAAAATTGATGGGTGTTTGATACCCAATTTGGAAATTGGGAGAGTTAGATAGGATTGCCTCTCTTGAGTGATATGGGACTTATCACTAGGAAGATGGTAGGCATCCTAGGTATTTTAGATCAAGTGGGAGATTGTAAGATCTCATTGGGATATGAGACATAGACCTCCTTGGAGAGAAAACCTTTTTGATGTTAGTCAAAAAGGGGGAGAATGTTTGGGGGAGAACATTTGATTTACTTTTCACTTGAATGTTTGGGGAGAACATTTGGTGAGTGTTTACCAATTTGGGATAATTGGTAAGGGATTTGAGTTAGTGTTCTAACTCATGGTTTTATTGGTTTTGTCAAACATCAAAGGGAGATTGTTGGTGCAATCGGCCCAGGTCACGATTGACCAGGACTCGAGTTTGACTCGAGTGATGTTTTGATGTTTGACAAAGTATGTTTGACAAAGTATGTTAGACATAGGATTGACATTGATGTTTGACATTAATGTCGGTTAATATGTTGGGAGATTGTTTATACAATCGACCAGTTATAATTGACGACTAGTTTGACTCGAGGAGACTTTGGTGGTTGACTAGGGTTGACCATGTGTTTATGGGAAAGTCCAAGTCATGGGTACTTGGCATGGAAAGTCCAAGTGGGACACTTGGCAATTAGGAAAGTCCAAGTCTTGAGCACTTGGCATGAGAAGTCCAAGCATGGGTCTTGGCAAATGAGAAGTCCAAGCATGGGTCTTGGCAAATGGAAAGTCCAAGCATGGGTCTTGGCATGGGAAGTCCAACATGGGTTGGCAAGGGAAAGTCCAAGCTTGAGTCTTGGCATTTGAGAAGTCCAAGGGGATTGATATTGGCGGCGTAAAGTCCAAGCGGAGTCTTGGCGGCGTAAGTCCAATGTGCCTTGGCGGTGTAGACACCGTTAGCATGACATAGCCGATGGAAGCACCTGGAAGCTAGCGCGATGGATGAACAAGTCATGGATGACTTGGAGGGATCTGAGAGGCGTGAGGCTGATGGAGGTGGCTAGAAGGTTTAGGTCTAGGCTAAGGGTGGTCTAGCAAGTATGGGGGCACCATACTTGGGTTAAAACCTCATTCTTGCGGTTGGCGTCGGGCATTATGGCGGTTCATTGCACGGAGTCGACTCGAGTTATTGCGGGTTTACTTTGAGCTCTGCGATCACGCTCATGGGAAGCGATCGCCGGTGACGGCAACGATCGTGCCAAAGGGATGGCATCATTGCGGTCGAGCGACCGCGAAGCGCTCGTGCCGCCGTGGCGATCGACTACAGGCGTTAGCGATCGGACAATGTTGGCGTGATCGGTGAGAGTCCCGTTGGAATTTGTCCAACGTGGATTGAGTCGTTGTCTCACAGCGCGGTGTTGGCAATGATCGTGATTTATGGCGATCGCGGTGATAAATCCACCCGGCGAGATAAAAGGAAGTCGTCATGGAGATTGCGGCATCAGTTCTTGGGAAGCTTTCTTGAGGCGATTTGCAGGTGCATTTCAGGGCCCTTCAACCTCATCCAAGCAACCAACAAGCAAAGGGCTCAAACCCTAGTTTTGTAAAGTGTTCTTTACATTTCCTTTGTATTTGCTTGTATTTCCTTAGATTATTGTTGTAATCTTGTTACGAGGTTTCTCCACCTCCGACTTGTTGTCGAGAAGGAGTTTATTGATTAGTGATTGCATTGGCATCGCTAGAGCTCGTTAGAGCTCAATCAGTGGAGTAGGAACCGTGTGGTTCGAACCACGTTATATGATCGTGTTGTGATTGTGTGTCTTGTTATATTTATTTGTTATTACTATTCATGTGCTAACAAGATTGTAGACGATTGAAGCAAAGAATTCCATCATCGACGGTATCACGCTATTCACCCCCTCTAGCGCTCAAATCTCCAACAAGTGGTATCAGTCCGTGGCTCTTCGGCGGATTAACAAGAGCAATACGCTAGAGGGTAAAGATGGAATTCAAGACAAGCTAGGTTGGGACATCAACACACCGGTCCTGCTCATTATATGGACAAGAAGGCTTGATTCTTGGAAGAGAAGAATTGAAGATTTTTGATGATGAGGACTTGAGGAATGGTCTCTATTAATGGAAGGATTTGAGTATCCTAGAGGACCAAAGGTGGTTTCCTCAAGAAGAAGAGATGGAGTGAAGATCAACTCCAAAGATTCGAGAAAACAAGAAGGTAATCAAATTCATTTTTGATTTAATTCCAAATGAATTCTTGTGTAGCCTAGGTGAATGCATGGATGCTAAGGAGCTATGGAGCGATTTGGCAAGCTCCATGAAAGCCCATCAATGGTCCAAGAGGAAGAGACCAAGAGGCTAATGCATCATCTTCACAAGGAAGTGAGGACTTGGAGGTTGAGAGATCATCAACATCCAAAGAGGAAGAGGAAGTAGAATCGGAAGTTAATAGGAGTCAATTTCCGGGTTGGTGGAGGAAGTGGAAGAAGCATCCACCTCAAGGATTGAGGGGAGGAGAGAACTTCCCATCTTCAACATCCAATCAAGATGAGGAAGCTCAAAATACAACTCCGGCACCTACCACGAACTAGGTAACTCAAACACATCAATCTCAAATAAAAATAATATCATGTGCTTTGAGTGTAGGGAATTTGGGCACTACAAGAGCAAGTGCCCAAAGAAGATTAGGAAAGCTCCACGGCTCCAAAAGTCAAGGATGACGGTTCCCAAATATCAAGAGCAAGGAGCATATCATATGCTTCAAGTGCAACTCAAGGGGACATTATAGGAATCAATGTCCTAGGGAAGCAAAAAGACCAAAGAGGAGCTACATATGTAGGGAGCCTCTAGGGCAAACCCTAAGGTATATTTCAATAATGCACCTTCTTTAGTTAATAGGCAAAGGCATGCTAGGAATTTAAATTCTCTTGCAATTTATGAAAAGCATGCTAATAGGAATAAATATTTTGCTTAGGAGCTAAAAGTGTCCATTTTAGTAATAAGGAGAAATTTGGGACTAATGTCCCTAGAAAAACCATACCTAGTGAATCTATTAAGAAAATACAAGAACATCTAGGTTTTAATCCAAAATGGACTAGGCATATGCCAAGAAAGTCAAATGCCCAATATTTAAATCAAGATTCTAAAATTGGGAAATTAGAATTAGAGAACCAAGCCTTGAGGTCAAGGCTTGAAAAACTTGAAAAGACCCTTAGGAATATACAAAATCAATTTAAAGGGTCTAGTGGTCAAAATCAAGGGTCCAATAGTCACAACAACACTTAGGACCTAAGAGTCAAAAGTCAACCAAGGGCAAGAAAGGTTTGGGTCACAAACTTAAGCCTAAGGTGGCTTATCATTGTGTTCCATTTGACTATGGAACACAAACTAGGTCTAGGAAGACCAAGGTCAATAGGGAAGTCATCCTAGAGTTGACCAAAGGATATGCCTAGTGGCTAGGGTTTCTAGGAAACCTAAGGGTGGCCACTAAGAAGGTTGAGGAGGAGTTACCCTAAGGTTAACCTAGGTAAGACCCAAATGACCAAGGCTAATAAGCCTAGGAAGGTCATTAGGAAGGTATCTAGGAGGTTATCCTAAGGAATATCTAAGTAATCCTAGGAGTTCAAATCGCTTTTGGGTTCCTAAGGCGTGATTGATTCACGCTAAGATGGGTTTAGGTGTGTCAACCTTGATTGGATGGGTAGTTAACTCAACCATAACAAAGGTGACACTTTAGGTTATTTTCAAGGTTATGGTTACCTTGAAAATACATTTGAATTTTTAATCCTAAAGATTTTAGGATATGCCAATATTAATTATGAAGTTTGATAAAATGATCATTTTGGCACAATTTAGGTTTAGAGGTTGGTGTGCCATTTTGGGTTTTGGCACACTAGGGAGATTAGGTTAATATGGCAAAATATGTTTAATCCCAACAAATGGCAATTAATATTAAAATTTAGGTGTTATTATACCTATATATTTTATATGCCATGATTTGTTTGCCATATGTCATGACATGACTTCATGTTTACTTTTATCATCTAAATGTCATGATCATGCTTAGGATTAAGATATTAAATGTCATGTGTTTTTAGATTTCATCATATGCCATGACATCATGATCATTGGCCATGATTTATTTTTCTATTATTATGCCATGATCATTTTCATGCATCTAAATTGATTATTAAAATTGATTTAAGGACTATGGCATGACTTGAGTCCCATTTATAAGGGAATCAAGTAGAGTTGCCTTAGAAAATGCATGAAATCCTAGGTTAAGAGAACAAAACCCACATCTCACATCCAATTGACATGTATGTGTATTTATACACCCTAGATACATGTGAGATGCTAGGATATGAGTTGAGTTCAAGGTGCATAGTTTTTGCATCTAGATGAGCTAAAACTCATCTAATTTTCCAGTGTGGATCATTGGGAAAGCTTGTGTACAAGTCATGCACATAGAGCTCAAGGAATATGATCCAAAATAAGGTTTTGAAAACATTTTAAAATCATTTTGACAAACCTTGGTGAAGTCTATCTTTTGATAGCAATCACCATTGATGAGATTGATACAAAGTGAGCTTAAACTTTAAAGTTTTTAGTCACTTTTGGATTTTGTATCAATTTCACTATTTTATGGGTAAAATATTTTTCAAACATTTTTCACCCATTGTTTTGGTCATAAGTATTATACGTATCAAATTTCGTGATTTTTCGATGTACGTATAATTATTTATAAATTTTTGAATTCGATAGCAATGGGAAATTGAATTTACTACCGATCGGCATTGGTGGCGATCGGTGATAGTGGCGTGATCGATTAATCACGTCGATCGCTGTGCCGATGGGTTAACAAGGTTTGTTTAGAGGTTCCTAACCACTCCTAACCTAGGATATGCTTTGGGAAGCATTATGAAGGGTGAAAATCCATTGGATATGGATTAGGAGTTGTGTTAGGTCAAAGTATCAAATTTAGGGTGAGTAAAGTTCTATGTTGAGCGTAGAACCTTAATTTTGATGGTTTAGAGTTCCTATTGGCTTAGGGGCTTTCCCAAGGACATTGTTGGTGCAATGATCAAGGGAGCAAGCCTTTAGGGAGTATCCATCTTGGGATGATGGATGTTTTTTTGGGAAGAATGTTATCAATTGAAAATTGATGGGTGTTTGATACCCAATTTGGAAATTGGGAGAGTGAGATAGAGTGCCTCTCTTGAGTGATATGGGACTTATCACTAGGAAGATGGTAGGCATCCTAGGTATTTTTGATCAAGGGGGAGATTGTAAGATCTCATTGGGACATGAGACATTGACCACCTTGGAGAGAAAACCTTTTTGATGTTAGTCAGGGAGAATGTTTGGGGAGAACATTTGATTTACTTTTCACTTGAATGTTTGGGGAGAACATTTGGTGAGTGTTTACCAATTTGGGATAATTGGTAAGGGATTTGAGTTAGTGTTCTAACTCATGGTTTTATTGGTTTTTGTCAAACATCAAAAAGGGGGAGATTGTTGGTGCAATCGGCCCAGGTCACGATTGACCAGGACTCGAGTTTGACTCGAGTGATGTTTTGATGTTTGACAAAGTATGTTTGACAAAGTATGTTAGACATAGGATTGACATTGATGTTTGACATTAATGTCGGTTAATATGTTGGGGAGATTTTTGTAGCAATCTACCCGGGTCATATTTTACCGGACTCGAGTTTGACTCGAGGGAGAATTTGGTGGTTGACTAGGGTTGACCATGTGTTTATGGGAAAGTTCAAGTCATGGGTACTTGGCATGGAAAGTCCAAGTGGGACACTTGGCATTTGGGAAAGTCCAAGTCTTGAGCACTTGGCATGAGAAGTCCAAGCATGGGTCTTGGCAAATGAGAAGTCCAAGCATGGGTCTTGGCAAATGGAAAGTCCAAGCATGGGTCTTGGCATGGAAAGTCCAACATGGGTTGGCAAGGGAAAGTCCAAGCTTGAGTCTTGGCATTTGAGAAGTCCAAGGGATTTGATATTAGCGGCGTAAAGTCCAAGCGGAGTCTTGGCGGCGTAAGTCCAATGTGCCTTGGCAGTGTAAACACCATTAGCATGACATAGCCAATGGAAGCACCTGAAGGCTAGCGCGATGGATGAACAAGTCATGGATGATTTGGAGGGATCCGAGAAGCGTAAGGCTGATGGAGGTGACTAGAAGGCTTAGGTCCAGGCTAAGGGTGGTCTAGCAAGTATGGAGACACCATAACTTGGGTTAAAATCTCATCCTTGAGGTTGGCGGTCAGCATTATGGCGGTTCGATCGCCGAGTCGACTCGAGTTCGATCACGGTTGAGCTTTAGAGCTCTGGCAATCATTGCTCATGGGAGCGATCGGCCGGTGTCGGCTTCGAAGCGGTCGGAGATGTCGGCCGATCGGCCGATAGCGATCGCTATGATGGCGCGATCACGGCCGCGAGCGAGACGCTCCGTGGCCGGGCGGTCGACTACGAGCGTTAGCGATCGGCCCGACAATGTTGGAAGTCGATGGTGAGTCCCGTTAGAATTTGTCCAACGTGGATTAGTCGTTGTCTCACAACTCGGTGTTGGCGATCGTGATTTATGGCGGCCGATCGCCGGTAAATCCCGACGCGAGATAAAAGGAAGCTGTTCATGGAGATTGCGGCATCAGTTCTTGGGAAGCTTTCTTGAGGCGATTTGCAGGTGCATTTCAGGGCCCTTCAACCTCATCCAAGCAACCAACAAGCAAAGGGCTCAAACCCTAGTTTTGTAAAGTGTTCTTTACATTTCCTTTGTATTTGCTTGTATTTCCTTAGATTATTGTTGTAATCTTGTGTACGAGGTTTCTCCGCCTCCGACTTGTTGTCGAGAAGGAGTTTATTGATTAGTGATTGCATTGGCATCGCTAGAGCTCGTTAGAGCTCAATCCGTGGAGTAGGAACCGTGTGGTTCCGAACCACGTTATATGATCGTGTTGTGATTGTGTGTCTTGTTATATTTATTTGTTATTACTATTCCGCTGTGCTAACAAGATTGTAGACGATTGAACGCAAAAGAATTCCATCATCGTACGGTATCACGCTATTCACCCCCCCTTCTAGCGCTGTCAAATCTCCAACAAGTGGTATCAGAGTCTGGTGGCTCTTCAACGGATTAACAACCGGGAGCAATACGCTAGAGGGTAAAGATGGAATTCCAAGACAAGCTAGGTTGGGACATCAACACACCGGTCCTCATTATATGGACAAGAAGGCTTCGATTCTTGGAAGAGAAGAATTGAAGATTTTTTGATGATGAGGGACTTCGAGGAATGGTCTCTATTAATGGAAGGATTTGAGTATCCTAGAGGACCAAAAGGTGGTTTCCTCAAGAAGAAGAGATGGAGTGAAGATCAACTCCAAAGATTCGAGAAAAACAAGAAGGTAATCAAATTCATTTTTGATTTAATTCCAAATGAATTCTTGTGTAGCCTAGGTGAATGCATGGATGCTAAGGAGCTATGGAGCGATTTGGCAAAGCTCCATGAAAGCCCATCAATGGTCCAAGAGGAAGAGACCGAAGAGGCTAATGCATCATCTTCACAAGGAAGTGAGGACTTGGAGGTTGAGAGATCATCAACATCCAAAGAGGAAGAGGAAGTAGAATCGGAAGTTAATAGGAGTCAATTTCGGGTTGGTGGAGGAAGTGGAAGAAGCATCCACCTCAAGGATTGAGGAGGAGAGAACTTCCCATACCGAGCAACAAGAAGAAGCTTCAACATCCAATCAAGATGAGGAAGCTCAAAATACAACTCGGCACCTACCACAACTAGGTAACTCAAAAACATCAATCTCAAATAAAAATAATATCATGTGCTTTGAGTGTAGGGAATTTGGGCACTACAAGAGCAAGTGCCTAAAGAAGATTAGGAAAGCTCCACCGGCTCCAAAAGTCAAGGATGACGGTTCCCCAAATATCAAGAGCAAGGAGCATATCATATGCTTCAAAGTGCAACTCAAGGGGACATTATAGGAATCAATGTCCTAGGGAAGCAAAAAGACCAAAGAGGAGCTACATATGTAGGGGGAGCCTCTAGGGCAAACCCTAAGGTATATTTCAATAATGCACCTTCTTTAGTTAATAGGCAAAGGCATGCTAGGAATTTAAATTCTCTTGCAATTTATGAAAAGCATGCTAATAGGAATAAATATTTTGCTTAGGAGCTAAAAGTGTCCATTTTAGTAATAAGGAGAAATTTGGGACTAATGTCCCTAGAAAAACCATACCTAGTGAATCTATTAAGAAAATACAAGAACATCTAGGTTTTAATCCAAAATGGACTAGGCATATGCCAAGAAAGTCAAATGCCCAAGATTTAAATCAAGATTCTAAAATTGGGAAATTAGAATTAGAGAACCAAGCCTTAAGGTCAAGGCTTGAAAAACTTGAAAAGACCCTTAGGAATATACAAAATCAATTTAAAGGGTCTAGTGGTCAAAATCAAGGGTCCAATAGTCACAGTCAACACTTAGGACCTAAGAGTCAAAAGTCAACCAAGGGCAAGAAAGGTTTGGGTCACAAACCTAAGCCTAAGGTGGCTTATCATTGTGTTCCATTTGACTATGGAACACAAACTAGGTCTAGGAAGACCAAGGTCAATAGGGAAGTCATCCCTAGAGTTGACCAAAGGATATGCCTAGTGGCTAGGGTTTCTAGGAAACCTAAGGTGGCCACTAAGAAGGTTGTTAGGGAGGCAATCCCTAAGGTTAACCTAGGCAAGACCCAAATGACCAAGGCTAATAAGCCTAGGAAGGTCATTAGGAAGGTATCTAGGGAAGTTATCCCTAAGGAATATCTAAGTAATCCTAGGAGTTCAAATCGTTTTTGGGTTCCTAAGAGCGTGATTGATTCACGCTAAGATGGACAAAGGTGACACTTTAGGTTATTTTCAAGGTTATGGTTACCTTGAAAATACATTTGAGTTTTTAATCCTAAAAGATTTTAGGATATGCCAATATTAATTATGAAGTTTGATAAAATGATCATTTTGGCACAATTTAGGTTTAGAGGTTGGTGTGCCATTTTGGGTTTTGGCACACTAGGGAGATTAGGTTAATATGGCAAAATATGTTTAATCCCAACAAATGGCAATTAATATTAAAATTTAGGTGTTATTATACCTATATATTTTATATGCCATGATTTGTTTGCCATATGTCATGACATGACTTCATGTTTACTTTTATCATCTAAATGTCATGATCATGCTTAGGATTAAGATATTAAATGTCATGTGTTTTTAGATTTCATCATATGCCATGACATCATGATCATTGGCCATGATTTATTTTTCTATTATTATGCCATGATCATTTTCATGCATCTAAATTGATTAAAATTGATTTAAGGACTATGGCATGACTTGGAGTCCCATTTATAAGGGAATCAAGTAGAGTTGCCTTAGAAAAATGCATGAAATCCTAGGTTAAGAGAACAAAACCCACATCTCACATCCAATTGACATGTATGTGTATTTATACACCCTAGATACATGTGAGATGCTAGGATATGAGTTGAGTTCAAGGTGCATAGTTTTTGCATCTAGATGAGCTAAAACTCATCTAATTTTCCAGTGTGGATCATTGGGAAAGCTCGTGTACAAGTCATGCACATAGAGCCCAAGGAATATGATCCAAAATAAGGTTTTGAAAACGGTTTAAAATCATTTTGACAAACCTTGGTGAAGTCTATCTTTTGATAGCAATCACCATTGATGAGATTGATACAAAGTGAGCTTAAACTTTAAAGTTTTTAGTCACTTTTGGATTTTGTATCAATTTCACTATTTTATGGGTAAAATATTTTTCAAACATTTTTCACCCATTGTTTTGGTCATAATTATTATACTTATCAAATTTCATGATTTTTCGATATATAATTATTTATGAATTTTGAATTATCGATTACGATAGAAATTCGAATTTATTATCGATCATTGCCACTTGGTGGCGATCGGTGATAGATGTGATCGGATTCTTGTCGAAGTCATGCCAGGTCTGATTTCGGGTTAACAAGGTTTGTTTAGCCTGTGTTCAGCTATGGTAAAGGTTCCTAACCACTCCTAACCCTAGGATATGCTTTGGGAAGCATTATGAAGGGTGAAAATCCATTGGATATGGATTAGGAGTTGTGTTAGGTCAAAGTATCAAATTTAGGGTGAGTAAAAGTTCTATGTTGAACGTAGAACCTTAATTTTGATGGTTTAGAGTTCCTATTGGCTTAGGGGCTTTCCAAGGACATTGTTGGTGCAATGGTCAAGGGGGAGCAAGCCTTTAGGGGGAGGTATCCATCTTGGGATGATGGATGTTTTTTTTTTGGGGAGAATGTTATCAATTGAAAATTGATGGGTGTTTGATACCCAATTTGGAAATTGGGAGAGTGAGATAGGAGTGCCTCTCTTGAGTGATATGGGACTTATCACTAGGAAGATGGTAGGCATCCTAGGTATTTTTGATCAAGGGGGAGATTGTAAGATCTCATTGGGACATGAGACATTGACCTCCTTGGAGAAAACCTTTTGATGTTAGTCAAAGGGAGAATGTTTGGGGGAGAACATTTGATTTACTTTTTCACTTGAATGTTTGGGGGAGAACATTTGGTGAGTGTTTACCAATTTGGGATAATTGGTAAGGGATTTGAGTTAGTGTTCTAACTCATGGTTTTATTTGGTTTTTGTCAAACATCAAAAAGGGGGAGATTGTTGGTGCAATCGGCCCAGGTCACGATTGACCAGACTCGAGTTTGACTCGAGTGATGTTTTGATGTTTGACAAAGTATGTTTGACAAAGTATGTTAGACATAGGATTGACATTGATGTTTGACATTAATGTCGGTTAATATGTTGGGGAGATTGTTTATACAATCGACCCAGGTTATAATTGACCAGACTCGAGTTTGACTCGAGGGAGACTTTGGTGGTTGACTAGGGTTGACCATGTGTTTATGGGAAAGTCCAAGTCATGGGTACTTGGCATGAGAAGTGCACTTGGCATGAGAAGTCCAAGCATGGGTCTTGGCAAATGAGAAGTCCAAGCATGGGTCTTGGCAAATGGAAAGTCCAAGCATGGGTCTTGGCATGGAAAGTCCAACATGGGTTGGCAAGGGAAAGTCCAAGCTTGAGTCTTGGCATTTGAGAAGTCCAAGGGGATTGATATTGGCGGCGTAAAGTCCAAGCGGAGTCTTGGCGGCGTAAGTCCAATGTGCCTTGGCGGTGTAAACACCGTTAGCATGACATAGCCGATGGAAGCACCTGGAAGCTAGCGCGATGGATGAACAAGTCATGGATGACTTGGAGGGATCTGAGAGGCGTGAGGCTGATGGAGGTGGCTAGAAGGTTTAGGTCTAGGCTAAGGGTGGTCTAGCAAGTATGGGGGCACCATATTTGGGTTAAAACCTCATTCTTGAGGTTGGCGGATCGTAGCATTATGGCGGTTCGATTGCCGTCGACTCGAGTTCGATTCGGTTGTTGAGCTAAGCTCTGGCGATCATTGCTCATGGGAGCGATCGGATGGTGCGCCGATCATTGGAGATGGATCGCCGTCGGCCGAGTGGCGCTCGAGCGCTCCGTGGCCGTAGGCGATCGACTACGAGCGTTAGCGATCGGCCCGACAATGTTAGCGATCGGGGTGAGAATCCCCGTTGGAATTTGTCCAACGTGGATTGATCCGTTGTCTAATAGCTACAGTGTTGGCGGTCGTGATTTATGGCGATCGCGCGGAAATCCAAATGACGCGAGATAAAAGGAAGTCGTCATGGAGATTGCGGCATCAGTTCTTGGGAAGCTTTCTTGAGGCGATTTGAAGGCAATTTGCAGGTGCATTTCAGGGCCCTTCAACCTCATCCAAGCAACCAACAAGCAAAGGGCTCAAACCCTAGTTTTGTAAAGTGTTCTTTACATTTCCTTTGTATTTGCTTGTATTTCCTTAGATTATTGTTGTAATCTTGTGTACGAGGTTTCTCCGCCTCCGACTTGTTGTCGAGAAGGAGTTTATTGATTAGTGATTGCATTGGCATCGCTAGAGCTCGTTAGAGCTCAATCCGTGGAGTAGGAACCGTGTGGTTCCGAACCACGTTATATGATCGTGTTGTGATTGTGTGTCTTGTTATATTTATTTGTTATTACTATTCCGCTGTGCTAACAAGATTGTAGACGATCGAACGCAAAAGAATTCCATCATCGTACGGTATCACGCTATTCACCCCCCCCTCTAGCGCTGTTAAATCTCCAACAAGAAACACGTGCTCTATAAAAGCGAGGCTAGAGGTTTGGAGAGCCCCAAGTTTATTTTTTGAAACTTCTCTTCCTCTCCTCTCCCTCTCTTCTCCTTGTCGCTGCCTAAGAGGTTCCACGCCCAGCTCTTGAGCTGCCGCCCCTTTGTGCCACTAGCATCCAGCTGCAGCCAACCACTCCTTTGGCGACCCTCGGGTGATCCACCTTGGCTCTGGTGACCTAGGATTAGCCGGCCACCTCCTTTGGCCAGCGCCAAGCCCTCCACCAAGCTGTCCAGTTTTTGGACAGCTTGTTTCCTTCTTATCGGAGAGTCATTTGGACAGCGTTTGGAGCTCCGACAGTGACTTCCTTGCTGAGGATTGGATCTCCGATAATCCTCATAGGTGGAGGACCAAGGATTCGTCAATCGGTTGACGAATACCTCTCTAGAGAAGCAAGTTTTTGGGGACTCATTTTGCATCCGAATTTTGATTCAGATTGTGATCTCCTTTCGATCACATCGTCTTCAACACGAGGCTAGTGACTCCTATGAAGACGAGGTTCATAGCTTGGTGAAGCTATCCCAATGGTACTCGGTGTGGATATGGATAGAAGAAATTCTAACGAGAGTTGCTCCGGTTGATATCATTTCCATTGCATATGATACGTCAGGTATAACTAGAATAATTTCCTTTTATTGCAAAATTTGAAATTGCGATTATGTCTACACATATTGTATCTTGCATGTGTGTGGTGTGTGTGTTGTAATAAATTTGATTTATTGCTTTTAATTCTTCCGCCGTGCACATGTTTACGAAACATGTTCGAACACACACTCGCAGCGGTGCCGAAAAACCCAACAAGTTTTGGTAACTAGTTCATTGGGGTGACTACTTGTAAGACTTCAAATGGTTCTCTGCATATATTGATATGTCGATGAAGTTCTTACTACAACTTAAGTGTTATGTTCCTTCGACTTGCGATATTCAAGTCATCTTGGTCATGTAGACTTATGCATTGACATCTTAAGCAAACATCTTCGAGGAGATGTGGACCCGAGATGATTGGGTATAAATCGAAGTGGCTGAAGGTGTTTGAATAGCCTACAGAGGATTCACGACTCCTTGCGAGGAGATGTATACCATATAGTCTATCGTCTAATTGTTACTAAAGTCTTTGGCCAAAGCATTATATGTTTAGAGTAAGGTACTCTTGGATACATGTGCAGTAACTAGAATCTGCAGGACGAGGAAATGATACTTGGGCTAGGTGTGACGTAGTCAGCCTAGTGGGGACTGACATTATAGATCATGTCCTGAACCAAGTGGGTATAAGATGAGTGAAGGGAACGAGGCATGATTCACTGTGACTGCTGAAGGGTTTCAGAAAAGGTTCTGAGATCAACCGTTGATTTTTCTATTAATTGGGGATCATAATGTACTATTAGGTGGCATTCATGATCGTTCTATAATTAATGGTTAATTATAGACGACCAACATAAACCAGGAACCTATTTGGTCACATGTACAATGAGCGTAATCCGAAGGATTTAAAACGAGCTTGAGAATAGGATTCTCAGATCGAGAGAGACTTGGTTTGGTTGGACCAAACAAAGAGCGAGTATGATATTGTTTCAGTCACATTGGAAGAATGGATGGGTCGAGTCTTATGAAGACCTGATGGATGAGCCAAATCGGTTTGGTTCTAATCCAATGGTGGAAAATAAACCAAAGTGGTTTGGTTTGTTTTAAACGAATGAACCAAAGGTGGTTTGGTTCGTTTTAACTTAAAATAGACCAACGCAGTTTGGTTTATTTTAACTTAAGTTATTGGAGCAGGTTAACAGGTTTTGGTTATGAACCAATAACCATTAGGAGAATGTGTTCTCTATAAAAACATGTCTTAAGGGTTTTTCGTAGAGAATTAATTGGTTCAAGGGTTTTGGAAACCCTAGCCTCCTCTCCTCTTCCTCCTCTAGGGTTGCCGCCCATCTCTTGTGCCGCCGCCCAAGCCTGTTTCAGCTCCTCCTCCTCGCCGTCGGCAAGCCACCAGCTATCGACGACTCCTCCAGCCATCCTCCCTTGGCCGTCGGCGACCAAGGAGCAACCGACCATTGATTGGCCGACCATCTTCTCCACCACCAGCTTGTTTCTCTCTTCGTAGAGAGGTCGTTTGGTTGGCATTTTGTGCTCCAACAGTGACCTACTTCTGGGGATTGGATCTCCGACAATCTTCATAGGTGGAGGACCAAGTTTTCATCAATTGGTTGACGAAAACTGCTTCCGAGAAGCGAGTTCGTGAAGCTTGTTTTTAGATCCGAATTTTGATTCGGATTGTGATCGTCTCTTGGATCATAACGTCTTCGACATGAGGCTAGTAACTCTTGCGAAGATAGGGCTCGTGTCTTTGTGAAACTATCCTGAAGATACTCAGCGTGGATACGGATAGAGACGATTCTAGCAAGGGTCGCTACGGTTGATGTCATTCCCGCTACACGTGATACGTCAGGTATAACTAGATATAAAGTTTCCTTTATTGTAAAAATTTAAATATGCAATTATGTCTACACTTGTTATATCCTGCATGCGTGTGGTGTGTGTGATACAATAAATTAGTTTAATATTTGTTTTTGCTTCCGCTGTGTGCATATTTATGAAATGTGTTCGAACACACATCCACGTCGGTGCTGGGGAAACCCAACAGAGGGTATCGTCCGATTGAGGGACATTTTGTTGGAGGATCGGTGGCCGGCTAGAGGGGGTGAATAGCCCTTCGTGTACGATGATGGAAATTGCTCGCTTAATCTTCTACAATTAAAGTTAGTGCAGTGGAATATTTGCTAAACAAAAATAATTAAGCTAATGCAAAAGACAAAGAGAAAACAAATGCAAACACCGAAGATGTAACGTGGTTCACGACTCTTGCCGCTAATCCACGACCCGATTCGTTCCAGGTGAATCACGCCTAAACCAATCACTAATCTCTCCTTCAAGGTGGAGGTAAACCTTTCTTTTACAAGAATCACTCATCTTATAATATGATTGAAATAAACTCAAGAAAGAGGAGTAAAAACGTATTGAGCACTTGGGAGAAGTTTAGGAGTTAAGCATTAACCTCCCCAAATGATCCAAGGCCTCTTCTTATAGGAAAGAGGTCATTCTTCCCATTGGGCACCAAGCAGTCGATTGATACAATCATCAATTGACTGTTGCTGTAGTTGTTGCCTCGCAACGACCTCATCCACGTTGGCTTCCAACCAATGGCTCCCACATCAATCGACTGATCAGCCCTATCAGTCGACTGATGGAGCCATCAGTCGAGTGACCAAAGTGATCACTCAACTAGAAAACCTTCTGTGCCTGAACTCACCTCGATCAGTCGACTGTTGTCCTTTGGCAGTTGACTAATGGTCGAGCAGTCGACTGTCAAACCCTAGCAGTCGACTATTGGCCCAGAAAAGGTTCAATCGAACACCGATCGAGTCTATTGACCCAGAGCAGTCGACTGATATCAAGTAAAACCTCATACAAACTATTGTTTGAGCATCCGACACTTGACTTAGCCATTCAGCCAAGTTCACCTATGAGTTACATTTCGCTTATTCTCTCATCTCGCTTGAAGTCCCTCACCGAAGTTCTCTTTGTCTGGCCACGTCCCTCAGATGCACCAAGCGCACGACTTCGCAATGTCATCCTTCGCGTCTCACCCTGAAGTCTACTTCATTGGCTTCACTCTAATGCTGCTCATCCGGTGGTCCCTCGGATGCACCAAGCGCACGTCTTCGCAATGTCGTCCTTCACCGACTCAAGGACTCAAGCCATGGGATGGTGAACTCACCAATGCTCTTATCAAGCCGATCCCATGTGTGAATTACTAAGTCCTACACGACTTCAACACACATATCAAATCAACATAATAACTTAACTTAAACTCTTTGCCACACACATCAAAACCACATCATATATGGGTTGATTGCCCTAACACATTTATACTCTCGAGGCATGACAATTAGATACCAAGGTGATTAGGTGTAGCCCAAGTGGAAGTATGATATAATTAAGTGGTGTCCTAAGGCAATCACCTTCGAAGTTATTAATAAAATTCACTATTTGAGTGTACATTTTCTATGTACGTGATTGGATATTAAACTCATCTATAGAAGTTCACAATATGATACATAACATGAGGGAAATTATGATTGAATTACAATTAGTGGGTATCTCATCATGTGTAAATATGTAAATATTGAAACTATCCCTAGTCAATGAATTGATGAGATTGGACATCATCAATTCTGTAAGACTAACACATGTTATACTTCTTATTTTATCCAAGTATTTGATACTCACTGAATGGAAGCATAGGGATGCTGAGAGTGAACATGTAGATTCTAGTTAGGATAACTAATTCATTGGAGTGACCTTATATGAAACTTCATATGGTTATTCATGTCGTTGAAGTATCATTGTAGCATGAGTGCGAGATTTCATAGACTTGAGGTATTCAAGTAATCTTGATCATGGCGCCTTATACTTTAACTTTTTCACAACCATCTCCATAGGAGGTGTGACTTCCGATTGATTAGGTTTAAGTGAAAGTGATCGAAGATGTTTGAATAGCCCAAAGAGGATTCACCACTCCTTATATAAAGAAGATGTATACCTTAGACCTTTTGTCATGATTGTTATTTAGAAGTCTTTGGGCAAAGGAAGCATGTTAAAAAGACAGTATTCTTGGGAATATATAGGAGTAACTTGAATCTATAGGATAAGAAAACTTACTTGGGCTAAGTGTGACGTAGTCAGCCTAGTGGGAACGTGCACATAGATCATGTCCTGAATCAAGTGGATATTAGATGAGTGAAAGGAAACAAGGCACAAAGTAACTGTAGATGCTGAAGGGTTCAGAAATATTCTGAAGTTGATTTTTGACTTTCTGATCAATTGGGGGTCATGATGTACTATTAGGTGTCACTGATGATCTATTCATAATTAATGAATTAAATATGAATAACCAATATAGCTGAGAACCTATTGGGTTACATGCAATATGGGTGATCTAGAGATGTAAAAACAAGTTTGAGAATGAAATTCTCAAACAGAGAGGTTACATCTATTAGGACCAAGGCAAAGGAGTATGAAACAGAGGCTATAGAATCTCCAATGGTCGTGTTGGGACTTAGCATGACCATATTTCACTTAAATGAAGTTAAACAGACAATGCATAGTCTCACACGACCATGCCTAGCTATGGCAAAAATTGCCAAAGCTGAGGTCGTTTAGTACAACCGCGACAGGCCATGTGTTCCACACACAGTGCATTCTCGTATGAAAATTTCTTGGATTTTCTTACCTTAACTATAAGATAATTATGGTAAGATAGATTCTATTTAAGCCATCTAAGATGCCCTAATCAAGAAAATTTTAAATAGATCCTTGATAAATCTTTGGAGGTGATCTTAAAATTATTCTTTATAGTAGTCTTTTCCTCTCTCTCCCTCTCTCATTTTCGTCGATTGGCTAGCACTAATCGAAGATGAAGACTTACTGCTCGTAGAGTTATTTCAAGTGATCCTGACATAGATACGGATAGAGGCAAGGTTTGTGAATCTTGCTCGTGGTTTCGACAGATTCGATAAGAATTTCGAAAGTATGACTTCTCTTCTTCTTTCTTTCATTGTGATTATGTCAAAGCAAGAAATCCTAATCCTTAGGAGATGTCTAGGGAGGAAATAAAATTGTTTTATTTTTTTTTCTCTGTGAATGCTCCTAGAAATTGTCAATATCATCTATTTTGTTCTAATCTGATGCTGCGAGGAAAAATGCGTTTACCTCCTTTCGATGCGACGAAGGCACGAATGAAGCTTTGGGGGTTCTCATAGACCGCAACAGTAAAAATGATGAGAAGACGAAGCAAAGAAACACAAAACCAACACCGGCAATGAAAACTAGAACACAGGATGTAACGTGGTTCAGAATGAGTATTCCTACTCCACGGAGGTGAGCTCTCTCACCGAGGACAATGCCCAAGCACTTTACACTATGAACGTCCTCCTTTTCGGAAAGGAAACTTCCCGAGGCGGAGGAGAAAGCCTCTTACAATTTAATCTCAATACAAGAAAGAGTACACGCAATGTGACAGCGAAGGTCACTACTCTCCTTCTCCGGCGAGGTAGTGGTAGCTCTCCTCCTCCTGTATCTTCGTCTCTTGCTTGTTGGAATAGTTGTGGATCCTCCTTTTCTTCTGTCCTCCTCCTCCCTTTTATCCTTCTTCTCTGATCCCTCGCTACCTCGCGGACTATCCCCATCGTACATGTGGCCACCACGTCCACCTGGAGAATAATTCATTCACAGCATGAGGCTAAGGCTCCTCGGAATATTATGTGGGACCTCTCCTTTTACATAACACCTCCTCATCTATATTTCAGAAACTAGGTTAGCCTCCCTCAACCATCCACTCCTAGAAACTAACTTAGGTCTATAGCTCGCGGATGGTATAGCCTTTGGGTTCATCTGGCCGAACCGATTCTTGTCTGTCCCGTCTGTCTGTAGGCTTATCTAGCCGACCTAATTCTTATAACGATTGAACAATAAATCTTTGGGTTCATCTTAAAGGACGAATCTCATTTGTGAGCAAATCTTATTAAATCCAAATACTATCTGATCTTTCATGAAATCTCTAAGTACTTATGATTGATCTTATTTAAATTCATCTTCGCTTTGTGCATTACTAAAATGCCAATAATTATATAAGCGCTTGACAATATGCCTACTAATGTAGAGCCAACTACGAAGTCCTATCTTAGATATCTCATGCATCATCTTCTTTTTATTCTCAGTATTTTGAAATAAGAATCACATGATCATTGTTTGCACTTTATATTTATTATATGTGTGCATGTTGTCTAATATTTTACATTGTAGATAACATGGTGCTTGGTGTGGCACAGAAGATCATGTTATCAGTCCCTTGTAGAATATAAGTAGAGGCTCACAACCAAGATGGTTTTGGACAAACCATTGGCATGGTTGTAGTGTAGCTTGGTATTGTTTTGTCTTGAACATAGAGTTACACTAGTACACTTAGGTGTATTGGCGGGACCGACATAGAGGTGATTCAATTTATTGTGACTACATAATTGAATCGGACCTCGGATATTATGTTGTACATGCTCTTAATCGATATAATATAGGCATGTACTTAGTATTTATTTCTTTGATTTACCAAGGGTGAGATTTAGATGGATTAAATCAATATGCATTAAGTTGGGAAATGATATTATTTACATGGTGTGTTGTTGATTATAGGAGAAACCGTGTCCTATATATTAGGTTGATGATGTCCCCTTGAGGAGCTCATAAGGTTCATCATGTAAACCCTGCAGGTTGACTTAGTCAACATGATGATAAGGTTGAGTGGTACTACTCGAGGAGTTAGATGTTAATTAATTGATGGTGATAAATCAATTAATTGGCGGACATTCGATATCTTAAACACGGGAGATGGATGTACAAATAATATATGGAGCCATATTAATTTATGGGGTTGGTGAGGTAGTTCATGATGATCCTCTAGTGGAATGGAACATCATCGATGATCAAGTTTCAGGTGGTTCCGATCCATCGGTGGCCAAGATCCAACCTCCTCATGGTCCCTATCGTAGCCTAATATAATCCTCGTGAAGTCTAGATCCAAGATGTAAAACAAAACTCTATCGACGGTTGGGATTAAATCCCTAGATCCACGGTTGGGATTAAATCTCAGATCCGATAGTTAGGATTTAAACCCTAGATCCGACGGTTGGGATAAAACCCTAGATCCGACGGCTGGGATGAAACTCCTAGATCCGACTTGGGGATAAAAACCCTAGATCCAACGGGGAGATTAAATCCCCAGATCCGACGGGTGGAGATTAAAGGAGGCCTAGGCCTAACTCTATAAAAAGGAAGGCTAAGGGTTGGGCGGCAAGAACAATCAAGGAAATTAGGTTTTAGGTCACGGCTAGGGTTTGGAAGAGAGGCTTGGGTGGCAATTCTTGGAAAGGAAAAGTCGGCGCCCATCTTCTTCCAACTTATTTTGGCCGGCGCCCATCCTCATTGTTCCTTCTCTTATTCCTTGGCCGGCGGCAACCTCTCTTCAAGGTCGGCTTCTTGATCCATCACCTTGGTGGCGGGCGCCAATCATTCATTGGCTTTACATTCAGCTCCTCGGCTTGCCTGCCTGGAAAGGAGAAGGTGTTGTGGGATCGGATGGCCGGCTAGAGGGGGTGAATAGCCCTCGTCTTGATGTCGATTTTGCCTGCCTACAAAAACGTTAGCAGTTTTAAGCAAATAAACTAAGACAAGCAAATAGAAGTAAAACAAAGACAATACAAACACGGAGATATAACGTGGTTCACGGCTACGCCGCTAATCCACGGTCCGATTCGGCCCACTCGTGAATCACTCAAACCCAATCACTATCGGTCTCTCCTTTGCACCAAGCTAGGTGGAGGTAACCTTTACAAACACTCCTCTTACAAATAGAATGGAAATAAGCTTGAGTAAGAGGATGGAAAGCTTTAGGATCTTTGGGAGAGTATTAGAGCATAAGCATTAGGCTCCCAAACCCTTACCCCTTCCTTTATAGGAAGAGGGTTTCTTCCGCTTGACACAGGATCGGTCCGATCGATGCCCTCGATCACCGATCGATCTCGTAGCCGCTGCCCAATAACGGCCGCTTTCCACGCTGGATTCCATCCAGCGGTATTGCATCACCGACCGATGGGACCATCACCGATCGATGCTCGATCAATCGAGTGCTCGAGTCGACTCCATTCGTGCGGCCGTGCAGTTCCATCGATCGACCGCCTTCACGGCAATGGCTAGCCGACATCGACCGATCATTGCCCATGGCGCCGTTTCAGTTACGTATTGCTCCACTCCTTGACGATTGATCAACCCTTCGGCTGGAGCGATCAGCTGCCACGCATAGCGATGTGGTGTCGAAAAACCCATCAAACACTTGGCCAAATGGCCAAGTTTCACCTAAACTACCCTTCCGGGTTACAATCGCTCCTCTCATTTCTCGGAGTCCTCGCCTTGAAGTTCTCTTCGTTCTCGGCCCGTCCTCGCGGCATCGGCGCTCGCGCTGCGCAATGCTCCTTGCGTCTCTTGCCTCGAAGTCTACTTCCTCGGCTTCACTCCAAGCTTCTCGTCCGCGGTCCCTCGGATGCTCCAAGCGCCGCGGCTTCATAGCTATCCTTCACCGACTCAAGGCCCACGAGTCATGAGATGTGAAACTTCGCCACGGCTCCATGTGCGAATTACTAAGTCTGCGCGACTTCAGCGCACATATCAAATCAACAATACTAACCTAGCAAACCCTTTGCCACACACATCAAAACCTTATCATGGCAGAGATTGCCTAACAATCTCCCCTTTTTGATGTGTGGCAATCCGTTAAGTTAGGTAAAAACATTGATATAAATTTCTAAGGTAAGAAAAGCATGTAAAGTATAAACATGATATAGCAACATGCAACTCCTTAATCCATGAAACTTTCTACACAAATTTTCTCCCCTATCATATATTTCTCCCCTAAAATAATTAAGCTTAAACATAATTTTCTCCCCTTTGACACCATCAAAAGATTAACACTAAGTTATAAAACCCATGGCATCAAGTATAGAAGAAAATACCAAATTGAATTAAAAACTGAATTCGGCCTTCATTGTTACGATTTTGGCCATCGATTAGTGGTTCGGATACGGTCATTGGTGATTTTCGATTACGATTTTACGGATGAATTTGAAATGCATTAAAATTCAAAAATTGAAAAATCATGAAATTTGGGAACACATTTCTTTTAAGTATATCTATCAGTGAAAAATAGTTTTTCATGAAAAATCATTATATTTTCTGATTTTAAAAATCCAAAAACTTTAAAAACTACTAGGTTTTTGATCATGAAAGTATCAAGTTTGACCTAGTTTTGCATCCAATTGTTTCAAAACATGAATACATGTATTTTAAGGTAAGAAATTGTTTTGAAAACATATGAAATATCCAACCATGATCTTTGGGCAATATGTCTATGAATTAAACATAAGTCTTCCCCATGATTGGTCTATTATTGCTATTTTGATACTTTAAATGACCATCTAAATGCCATTAGTGGACATTTGTATCATCCTAACATCTCACCCATGCTAAGTTTGCAATCAAGTTAGCCTATAGTGAGTGTGAGATGCATCCTAGTATTTGTATATACTTAACTCATATATTCATGCAATTCTATAATGGTTAAGTATCAACCTAACATCCTACATGATCATAATGACATATATGAATGAATTCTACATTATGATCATGAAACTCATGTATCCATCAAATAATAGTCATGCATTAGGTATTATATGATGATAATAAGCAAATTATCACCTAAAGCATGATTTAAACCTATTTCTAGTGATAACGTGCAAATTTCAAAATTATAAATCATGATTTAAAACATACATAAGAATTACATTCAATCATCATGATTTAAGCATTATTACCTATTTATGGGCGTTATCATCACCCAACACTATCTAAAAATGTTGTCCGTCATCCTAAGTCAGCAAAATATGATATAGGTCAAGTTCATATGGTTGACTACCCTAGGGTTTTCTAACCCTTAAGGATGGATTTTGGAACCCAAAATAGATTCTTTGCCTATGGGTTCACTAGAAATTCCTTGGGGATCCATTTCTTAGCTATTACTTTGTTTTTATCTTGTCCCTAGCAATTAGGCATTTATAGGCCTTCTCATTTTCTTCTCTTTATATCCTAGGCCCTTCTTGTTAAAACTTGCCCTTTGGCTCCCAATTATCATGTTAAGGGTATTGGAGCCTATTGTGAATTTCTCTAGGGATTTGGTTAAATAATCTACCTTTTCCCTTAATGCCCTATTTTCATTTATACATGCATCACTAACATCTAAAGGCATATATTCATCATGTGAGCATGCATCATCATGGCAAGAAGAAATATTTTCACTTAAGCATGCTTTTTCTAATTTTTGCTCTAATTCCTTAATTTGATTAAGCATGCTTTTATTTTTCTTTTTCATTGCCAAATAAGTCCTTAGTTAAACTAGAAATTATGGAAACTATTTTCTTAGGAGAGGCTTTCGTTACCATAGTTTCCATATCCTCTTCTTTTCTTGGATGAGGAGGATGATGAAGCTCCCCCTTCATTTGAGCTCTCCTCCATCTTGAGCTTGATTCTTCATTTTGAGGAGGAGGAGGAGCAATCCGAGTCATGAAAAGCCATTAGTGCTAGGTTGAGTAAACATGCTCTTCTTCATCGGATGATGGAGGCAAGGTCATCCCATGTCTTGGCTTTGAGAGCCATGGACTTTCCTTTTTCCTTGGCCTTCTTCTCCTCTTTCTTCTTGCTCCCCTTCTTCTTCTTCTTTTCTTCCATCTTTTTCTTCTATTCCTTGCTCTTGTTTAGGAGGGGACAATTGTCCCTTATGAGCCCCACTCCTTGTCAATTGTAGCATATGACCTTCCCCCTTGGTCTTCTATTACTATCATTAGATTTATGAAATCTAACATTCTTAAATGCACGCCTTACCCTCCTTACCATATAGGCCTCTTGGTGCTATCCATGGAGGAGGATGAGGCTTCTCATCGGAGGAGGAGGGAATTTCCATCTTCTTCTTTCCCTTATTTGCTATCAAGGCCACTCCTCTTGAAGGTTGAATTCTTGGTTCTTCTTGTATTCCTTCAAGTCTTGTTTCATGGAGCTCCATTGTTGAGAAGAACTCCTCCAAGGTACTTACTTCCAAGTTCTTGGAGATGTAGAATGAATCCACCATGGAGCTCCATCTTGAGGACCGGGGAAAGGCGTCTATGGCCTTCATTACCATATCCCGGTTGGATAACTTCTCTCCTACACTTGTTAGTCCAAGCAAAATCTCTTTAAACCTAGAATGCAATGAAGTTACCTTTTCTCTTTTTTCTAATTTGATGTTTGATAGTTGGGAGCGGAGGAGGTCTCTTCTTGCTAGCTTTGCCTCCGAGGTACCTTCATGAAGCTCTACTAGCTTCTCCCACATCTCCTTGGCACTAGAGCACTCCCCATCGGTTTATCTCTTGTTGGGAAGTACATTGAGGAGATGATGCTTAGCCCTTGAATTTGCAATGTGTTCCTCTCTTTTGCTTCTTAGTCCACCTTGTCTTCTATTGGTTCACCCTTTCATCCCTAGGCAACCTCGAAACCATTTTCCATTATAAGCATAACATCAAAATCGGTCTCGAAGAATACCTCCATTCGCTTCTTCCACTGCAATTCGCCGTCGAACTTCGGCGGGTAGATGTTGGAGCCGGCCATCTTTTAATGAAGTGTTTGTCGTGGCGGTTAGTCCTTGACAAACAACCTGGCTCTGATACCACTTGTTGGTGGGGTCGGATGACCGGCTAGAGGGGGGTGAATAGCCCTCGTTCGCTGGATGTCGTATTTTGCTCTCACGAAAAGCGTTAGCGTAAGCGAAGCAATAAACTAAGACAAGCAAATAGAAGTAAAACAAAGACAATACAAACACGGAGATATAACGGTGGTTCACGGCCTACGCCGCTTAATCCACGGTCCGATTCGTCCACGGTGAATCACTCCGAAACCCAATCACTATTGGTCTCTCCTTTGCACCAAGCTAGGTGGAGGTAACCTTTACAAACACTCCTCTTACAAATAGAATGGAAATAAGCTTGAGTAAGAGGATGGAAAGCTTTAGGGATCTTTGGGAGAGTATTAGAGCATAAGCATTAGGCTCCTGAAACCCTTACTCCCCTTCCTTTTATAGAGGAAGAGGGTTTCTTCCCGCTGACACAGATCGATCGATGCCCTCGATCGATCTGATCTCAGCCATTGCCCAATAACGGCTGCTTTCCACGTTGGATTCCATCCATCGGTATTGGCATCAGTCGACTGATGGGACCATCAGTCGACTGATGCTCGATCAGTCGAGTGCTCAGTCGAGTCGACTCCATTCGCGTGCAGTCCCATCATCGATCGGCGCCTTCCACTGGCGGATCATTGCTCGGCATCGATCGGCTGCGATTCCATGGCGATCGGCCCGCCAAGCCCTAAACGGTCTTATACCGATCAACCCATCGACTGAGCGATCGGCCCGCCATGACATGGCGATCGGCCCGGGTGTCGAAACCCATCCGACACTTGGCCAAATGGCCAAGTTTCACCTAAGAGCTACCCTTCCCTGGGTTACAATCGCTCACTCTCATTTCTCGGAGTCCCTCGCCTTTGAAGTTCTCTTCGTTCTCGGCCACGTCCCTCGGCAGCATCAGGCGCACGGCTCTGCAATGCTCCTTCGCGTCTCTTGCCTTGAAGTCTACTTCCTCCGGCTTCACTCCAAGCTTCTCGTCCGGCGGTCCCTCGGATGCTCCAAGCGCACGGCTTCCGCAAAGCTATCCTTCACCGACTCAAGGCACGAGTCATGAGATGTGAAACTCGCCACGGCTCCATGTGCGAATTACTAAGTCCTGCATGACTTCAACGCACATATCAAATCAACATAACCAACTAACTTAAACCCTTTGCCACACACATCAAAACCTTATCATGGCAAGAGATTGCCCTAACAGAAGGGTTTTTGTTTGGTTCTTCTCTTTGTTTGCAGTGAACAAGGAAGGGAAGAATGCGATCTAGGAGGCTTCTACTCGTGGAGGATCTTCGCCCACACGACGTCCACGAGGAGGATAGGACATACGGTAGAAGATAGTGAGGTATAAAAGTTTTACAACTTTATTTTCTGATCTTAGCATGTTCTTTTATGTGTTGATTATACAAGTGTGCATTTGTATATATTTTGTATAATCATGGACCCCGAAGACAAACAAAAAAACCGGCGATCCGTCCGTCGTCTCTTCCGCGGCTAACCAACTAGAAGAGTTATGTTGCTTGAACAACTAGTTTGTTCAAGCAATCACTCAAGTTGTTAGCATGACGACGAATTGGTTGTGCTAAGGAAACTCATCCCATCCGGATTAGTTCTTTCATTAGTGAAAATTTTAATCCGGGGACATGGGAACCAATGAGCCTCCGAAGCAAATTATCTTCAAGTGGTATCAGAGCCACGGTTTCCGATTTTGTGTGTTTTGGATTCGGTTACTTTCATGCACATATCATATATTGAGTATGTCGGATAATAGTAGGATGTGCGTAGGCTAACTTTTTGGTTGCAGGCATAAGATCCGACTATTATGGCTATTTGTGTGTATGTGATTGTTTTGTGTGTGATTGTATGTATATTATTTGAATCCTCGGGGTTGACGAGGCTAGATTAATATTTAATTTTTGTAATTAAATACGGCATTGTTTAGCCACTCATTTTAGTTTACTTTCGATCTAGATTATTTGTACACTCCTTCGTGGAGTATAGGATCGATGGATGTAAATTAAAATAGTTTATCTCAGCTCGGATCTCTTTGGTGACTTGCGCACGGGAAAAGATGGAGCGGACGAGGTGGCGACACGACGGGATGCGTATTGGAGAACAATGCCATAATAGTTGGAAAAATTCTGTTTTTTCCATATTTATTGCTTATTTGTTTTATATGCATGTTGTGTATACTTAAAAATTCCTCATTTTCAATTTACTAAGTGGGAGAGGGATATTTTAATTAATTCCCGCGGCCTCCATTACAATTTGACGTGTGATGCAACAAACTTGCGTGTCGGCTCTGAGTGCCTTCCTCCCTGCGGACGGGTTTGTTTGTGGATCACTAGGTCAAATAATGGTTATAGGAAATTATCTAGGAGCGTATGTACTTCCACAGCGGTAAGACACATAATCTGAAATAATTCCCTTAGTATCGTGTAATGGTGCACACTTAGATGCAAATAAAAGTATCCTCCCCATCGGAGTCACTGCTTTTATTTGTAGGGCCAAAGAGGAACCAACTATTAATTTTATTTGTCAAAAAGTAAAGTTGACAAGATAATAAAATTAATGGGTAAAACCTCCTCTTACAAATGTAGAATTCGTATACGTCCACACAGCGTGGCATGCGATATTCTCAGTGTTTTGAGGTGTTGGTTGATTTCAGAATTTTATTGTTTTGAGAAATCAATAATATTTGAAATCTAATATTTTGATCATTGTGATTCTTAGGTTTTTCAAATGGCTTTCAACCCACTTGCTGTCATATTAAAAGAAAATAAACTTACTGGAACAAACTACATTGATTGGAAAAGAAATCTGGATATTGTCTTAATTGCGGAGGAGTACAAATTTGTACTCTTCGAGGTCTGTCCTCCTAAGCCCACCAATGACTCTGATGTAAAGGAGAAAGAAAGTTATAAGAAATGGATCAAGGCAGAATGAGATGGCGCGGTGTTACATTTTGGCATCTATGTCAAATGTGCTGCAACATCAGCATCAGGCCATGACCACAGCTTATGACATGATGTTCAATCTCAAGGAACTTTTCGGACATCAGAGTAGGGCGGCTAGACAGGAGGCGATGAGAAACTTGATGACGACCACCATGATCGAGGGAACACCCGTTAGGGATCATGTTCTCAAGATGATGGCTCATCTTAATGAGATGGAAGTCCTCGGAGCTGAGATCGATGGGGAAACCCAGGTCGATATCATTCTCCAGTCTCTGTCTAGGAGTTTTGAGCAGTTCCACCTCAACTACAACATGAACAAGAGGTTGTATTCGTTGGCGGAGCTCAGCCAGAACTCAGAGCGAGAGGGCTTTTTTTCACAAAGCGCTCAAGCCATGGTCGCTGTAAGGTTTCTTCCTCTAAACCGAAAGGTAAGAAGAAGAAGAAGCAAGGTGGAGCGAAGAAAGTGGCAAGGAGACCTCGAGCAGAGTGAAGAAGCCGAAAGGCAAGTGCTTCACTTGCTGCATCGACATTGGAAGGCTGTCCTCGCCGAAAGAACAAAGGTATATCTTCTTGTTTAGTTGTTGAAACATGTTTAGCGGTGTTATCTACCAGTGCCTGGTGTGTAGATACAGGAGTCACTGATCATGTCTACAATACTTTGCAGGGGTTCCAGGAAACCCGACGACTAGCTGAGGGAGAGATTACCGTCTTCATGGGCAATGCTTCAAAGGTGGCGGCTATTGCAGTGGGAGACGTTTATTTATCTTTTGATAGGAATAAAGTTTTGGTTTTGAGAAATTGTCTTTATGTACCTACTTTTAGAAAGAATTTAATTTCAGTTTCTAAATTGTTTATGGATGGATATTCTGTTTCTTTTAATGACAAAGTGGTTATAAAAAGGAATAGGGAGATTATCTGTTCTGGTACATTGGTTGGCAATTTATATACTCTTGAACCGAAAACTCCCACGATGCATATAGAAGTCAATAACTTATCTTCTAAGTCTAATAAAAGAAAAGAACCTTCGCAAATGAACCAGACATATCTTTGGCATCTAAGGCTTGGTCATATTAACCTAAGCAGAATTCAAAGGTTGATAGTTGATGGACCTTTGGGTTCATTAGTGGTGGAGGATCTCCCAACCTGCGAATCTTGCTTGGAAGGTAAAATTGTTAGTGAAAGCCCTAGAGCCAATCATATGATGATTGTTGTATGGACTTTATTGTATCATATTCCTATTTATAAAGGCATGGTTATTATATTTACTTGTATTGGTGTCAAATAACTAAATATAATAATGTCCTTGAGTAGTAGGTTCTTATCTATATCAATCGATTGGTTGAATCGATAATGAGATGATATAGAGAACACTACTCTTAATCATTCCTAGTCGAGTATTAACATTCAGGGACAATGTTAATGCATAGAGACTAGCATGTAGGTCAACAAGATGACTTGATCTCACAAGTCATGGATATGAGATATCAAGTTGACACATGGGTATGCATTAGAGAATGTATACTGAATGACCCGCCATGAGAAAGTATCATGGATCGTTATATGAGTGTCATATACTTTCTCATGTGGCTATTAGTATGACTATTAGTCCTTAGACCTGAAGTCACCATGGTTCCCTACATAAGGAGTTGCATACTTTGGCCACAAACGTCACCCGTAAATGGGTGGACTATAAAGCGATTCTTGGGTATGTAACAGATTATGCAGAGGGATGTGAGTGATGTAGATGGGATCTATCCCTCCTATATGTGAGGTGACATCGATATTCTTGATAGAGTGAGACCACGAAGTGCATGGCCATGCCAAATGAGTCAATATGAGATATTGAGCTCATTTGATTAAGTGAGTCTACTTGGAGTTCAAGATTTAGATTGTCTACCAGGATGACACGGTCTATGCCTTGATTGGTCAATCTAGATGTCAAGGATAGAGGGGCATTGTCACATATTGTGAGAGTCACAATTAGTAGTCACAAAGGTGATGTTGGAGCTCAACATTCTTGTAACTTGGGTAGCAATGATGTGTTGCTAGATACCGCTCATTGCTTATGTTCCTAAATCGGTTTAGGGACATTGCCAACGTTACAAGAACCTATAGGGTCACACACATAAGGTCAATTAGATGGAGATTAGGTTCATATGATGAACCATGAGGATTAGGTTCATGGGATGAACCAAATTGGATTAAGAGTAATCCAAATTAGACTAATTGAGTTAGACTCAAGTTGATTCAAGTGTTGAATGAGTCTAATTGAGATTTGATTCATCAAATCAATTTAAATTAATGAATAGAGATTCATTAAATTAAATTGATTTGAGTCAAGTGGTTAGATTTGATCAACCATGGGAGATTAGAGGTCAAGTTTGACTTGACTTGAGAGGGAAGATGAAAGGTCAAGTTTGACTTGACCAAATGCCATGTCATGATGATGACTAGGCATGGCCGACCAATGATGGTGCTCCACATCATCATTGACTTGGTCAATTGGTGCCACATCATGAGGGAGACCAAGGGTCATGGGAGTTACATGCATGCATGTAACCCCCCCTCCATGAAGTGGCCGGCCACTTAGGGGTTATGGGTGGTGAATTCATTTGGTGAGTTACACACTCTTAACTTCATCTTCTTCCTTGGAACTTTTTCTCTCAAGCTCTCCCTCTCCCATCCCTCTCTTTGGCCGAACCAACCAAGGAGTGCTAGCACACTCAAGGTTGAGTTTTCTCCACCTATTGCTTGTGTGGATACCATAGAGGAGTGTGCACTTGACACTCTCGAGTTCCGGCGAACTTTTGGACGAGCGGGATAAGCGAAGGGCGTTGCTACGAGGGTAACGTTCTAACCTCTTAGATCTAAGGTAGATCTAGGATTTCTGTAAGCACATACATGTAATTATAATTTTTATACTTCGCACGGATCCGTGGCCGGGGCTTCCGAGGTTTCCGCAACGCAAAAAGCGGTTTTTGCGGCTCGGAAAAACCCAACAGTGGTATCAGAGCCACGTGCGAAGCATGTATGTGTTTCGTTTTTGTAGTTTTTATATTAGATATAAAAATTACAGATTTATATGTTTCTGTAAATTTTCTTATTTTATAGAATTTTTGGGTATTTTTCTCGTAGAGTCGAAGCAACGAGTGTTGGGACACTCGTAGGCTTCAACCGTCGAGAAAAACTCTCCGAATCGGTGAGTTCTCGCTTTAGGTTTTTGGGACAGCGACTTAAGTCGCTGTAAGATCATTGTAGGGACACTCGCGAAGTTTATTTCGAGTCGGGGCGCTGCCCCTATCCCGAAAGGGCCATGTCCTTGATCGCGCGAAAACCGCTTAGCGGACCGGGATGACTCATAAATTCAAAATAAATTAGGAAAAATTATAGAAATTTTCTGTAAAAATACATAATTTAGAATTATGTATAATTCTGTGATTGTCATGGCCCAATAACCCAATTGGATTGGATTATGTGTGTTGTAATTCATAATACGGCCTGCGTGCCGTTTTGTGGTTGTGCGTGTTGTAAAGTGTTTGCGACCTGCGCGTCGCACCTATTCTTTTAATATTCTAGTTGTAAATAGTTTTAGACTCGAATGTAACTCAAGTTTCGTATTTGTAATGTACAAAAATGGAGCGGTGGAAAGTCCACTTGAAGACGAGCTTACGAGAAGGGTGACGACGACACATGGCGGTCAAAGGAAGCGCTTGGAGAAGCCGCTAGCCTTAGGTTGACCGTCCGATCTTCTCATTGGCTTGAGAAGATCGTAGTAGGGCCATGACTATATCACATTTAATGATATATATATATATGTTGATATATATGTATATTTAATTGATTTTGCTTGTATGTATGTGATGCATGCTAGTAGAAAAATGTTTGTATGTATATGATGCATGCTAGGTTAATTTTCTTGTATGTATATGATGCATGCTAGAATAATTAATGTATGTATATGATGCATGCTAATATAGGATAATAAAGGCCTAAATGTGTATAAGATACACATTACGATTAGATTAGATCATAATCGAATCAACTCGAAAATGCCTCGAGCCTTGATACCCATCACTACCTCGATCATTTGTTGTTGTTGAATCGCCAAAGCGAGCAACGCATATTATCTTGGTAGGGTGCGGAGGGACAATCTTGGTCCCGCCTATCATGACTCGGGTTAGAGTAAGCTCAATTAGATTGAGCAAAACTAGTTAACTCAATTGGATCGAGTAGAACTATAGGCATATTCCAATCGTTGGAAAGATAGGTTAAGATCGCATTTACACTAAATCTTGGGCGATTTAGCCAAAGCTAACTCAAGGTATTTTGTAAATGTGGGTCTTAATCCTATAAACAAGAGTTGCATAGAGATGTAATCGGTAATGTGTTACCCACCGATCGTACTAAGTCTTGGGCGATTTAGCCAAAGCTAACTCAAGGCTTAGTATGATGTGGATCTTGTCCAAGAATTATAGCTAGTTTGTATGAATCTAGTAAAAGTGGTTTGACCACATCCATAACTCGATTCTACAAAATTCCTATAATTTAGTGGGAGCATCATTTGATTAAAGGCCTAATTAAATGATAAAAGGAATATGATATTAATTCTCTACATTGTATGTTGTAGATAACTATGTCGACAACCACGAACACTCTCTCTCTGCGATCCGTCCTTGAGAAGGACAAGCTCAATGGAGCAAATTTCCTGGACTGGTACAGGAACTTGAGAATTGTTCTCTCCCAAGAAAGGAAGATGTACGTCCTGGAGCAGCCCATTCCGGAGGCACCTCCTGCCAATGCCTCGCGAGCTGACAAAGATGCTTACAAGAAGCATCAAGATGATGCATTAGATGTGTCATGTCTAATGCTCGCGACCATGAACTCTGAGCTTCAGAAGCAACACGAGTTCATGAATGCTTATGATATGGTTGGACATCTTCGTCAACTATATCAAGGATAAGCTAGGCATGAGAGATATGAAGTCTCTAAGGCATTATTTGGGTCCAAAATGCAAGAAGGGACTCCCGTAGGTACATATATACTCAAGATGATTGGGTACGTAGAAAACCTACAAAGGCTGGGATTCCCACTTGGCCAAGAGCTGGCCACTGACCTAATCTTGCAATCTTTTCCACAAACCTTCAATCAATTTGTCATGAATTATAACATGAATGAAATTGATAAGCCATTGCCTGAAATGCTCAGCATGTTGAGAACTGCAGAGCTTAACCTTAAGAAGGGTAAATCGACACCATTTTAATGGTGCGAGAAGAAGAAAGGCAAAGCAAGCCTAAAGTAAGGGAAAGTCCCAAGCCAAGGGCAAAGGCAAAGAACTTAAACCCAAAGGAGGGGTAGCTAAGGAAGGGGCTTGCTTCTCGCAAGGAAGCAGTGACATCGGAAGCGAATCGCAAGGCATACCGAAGATCTTAAGAAGAAGAGAAGTGAGACTTCTACTGTGTATAAATGTTATAGAAGTCAATCTATCTATTTCTTCATCATGGGTATTAGATACCGATGGATGTGCATCTCACATTTGTACCAATGTGCAGTGAGAAATAGCAGGCATTGACAAAGGGCAGGTGGACCTACGAGTAGGCAATGGAGCAAGGGTTGTCGCCAAGTGCTGTAGGAACTTATGATCTATCTCTGCCCTCTGGGCTTGTACTAGAATTAGATGAATGTTGTTATGTGCCTGCCTTAACTAAGAACATCATTTCAGTTTCTTGTTTGGACAAGAAAGGTTTTTCATTTATAATAAAGAACAAATGTTGTTCAGTTTATTTAAATGATATGTTCTATTGTAGTGCACCTCTAATGAATGGACTCTACTTTCTAGACTTAGAGAGCCCTATCTATAACATAAGTACCAAGAGGTTCAAGTCAAATGAGTTGAACCAAACCTATCTCTGGCATTGTCGCTTAGGTCACATAAATGAGAGTCGCTTATCTCAGCTCCATAAGGATGGGCTGCTAGACTCATTTGATTTTGAATCATATGAGACATGCGAGTCTTGCCTTTTAGGCAAGATGACCAAGACTCCCTTTAGTGGACATAGCGAAAGAGCAACAGATTTGTTAGGACTTATACATAGTGATGTATGTGGTCCTTTCAATGTTGCTGCTAGAGGTGGTTACAGGTACTTCATTACATTTACTGATGACTTCAGTAGATATGGTTATGTGTATCTTATGACACATAAATCAGAATCCTTTGAAAAGTTCAAAGAATTCAAGAATGAAGTACAAAACCAAATGGCAAGAGTATTAAGATACTTCGATCAGATCAAGGTGGTGAATACCTTAGCCATGAGTTTCGTGATTATCTAGCTGAGTGTGGGATTCTATCCCAACTCACTCCTCCTAGAACACCACAGTGGAATGGTGTATCCGAAAGGAGGAATCGTACCCTATTGGATATGGTACGATCTATGATGAGTCACATAGATCTTCCTATATCCTTTTGGGATATGCCTGACACAAAGCAGCCTTTACCCTTAACCGTACCATCCAAGGTCAGGTAAAGACACCATATACGATATGGACAGGGAAAAATCCCAAGATGTCTTTTATGAGGATTTGGGGTTATGAGGCTTACGTTCGACGTCAAGTCTCAGACAAACTGGGACCCAAATCCGATAGGTGCTATTTTGTTGGATATCCCAAGGATACAAAGGGATATTACTTCTACATTCCCAGTCAGCACAAAGTGTTTGTGGCAAAGACTGGGGTTTTTCTAAAAAGGGATTTTGTTTCTAGAAAAACTAGTGGGAGTACCTTCGATCTTGAAGAAATTCAAGATAAGGACCATAGCACTGAGGCCTTGATGGAGGTTGAACAGGAACCACAAAGTGTTGTGGGTGATGAGGTTGTTGCACAAAGAGTTGTGGAACAACCACCTGTTCAAGTAGACCTACCTCTTCGCAGGTCTGATAGGGTACGTCGTCAGCCTAAGAGATACTCATTTCTCTTGTCTGACCATGATGACGTTATGCTCATTGAGAATGAGCCTACCTCCCATCGAAGCCGTGATGAGCCCAGATTCTCGAGAAATGGCTAGACGCCATGAGATCCGAGATGGAATCCATGTACACCAACCAAGTATGGACTTTGGTTGATCCACCAAGGGGTCAAACCCATTGGGTGTAAGTGGGTCTTTAGGAGAAAGACGACATGGATGGACTTACGATACCTATAAGGGCCGATTGGTGGCTAAAGGTTTCAAGCAAATTCATGGTATTGACTATGATGAAACCTTTTCTCCAAAGGGCGATGTTTAAGTCCATTCGGATCTTGCTTGCTATTGCAAAGATACCACGATTATGAGATCCGGAAGATGGATGTCAAAACCGTGTTTCGAATGGAAACTTACTCGAGGATGTGTACATGACACAACCCGAGGGTTTTGTAGATCCACAAAGATATCGAGAAGGTATGCAAGCCGCAAAGGTCCATTTATGGCTAAAGCAAGCTTCTGAGTTGGAATCTTCGATTCGATGATGCGATCAAACAGCTTTGGTTTCATCAAGAATGAAGATGAACCCTGTCTACAAGAGGGTTAATGGGAACACGCTTGTGTTCCTTGTATTGTATGTGGATGACATACTACTCATTGGGAATGACATCCTTCGCTATACCCATGAAGACTTGGTCGGGACGTGCTTCTCAATGAAGGACTTAGGTGAAGCACCTGTATTCTAGGCATCAAGATCTATAGAGATAGATCTAAGAGATTGCTTGGCCTAAGTCGAGTACATACATCGACACGGTATTACTTGGTTTGCCATGCAGAATTCCAAGAAAGGACTTCACGATGTCACATGGTGTGAGTCTTTCAAGACTCAAAGTCCCTCTTCTAGAGAGGAGAGAGACCACATGGATAAGATCCCTTACGACCGCTATAGGATCTATCATGTACGCCATGTTGTGTACTGTTCCGATGTCTCGTATGCTTTGAGCATGACGAGTAGATACGATCGATCCAGGTGAGCGTCCCATCGATAGTACAAGAATATTCTTAAGTACTTGAGAAGGACTAAAGAATATTTCTTGATATTGGAGGCGATGAGAGCTAGTCAGAAGGGTTACGATGCTTCCAAACCACTGTGATGATTATAGATCACAATGTGGTCGTGGTTTGTTTTGCTTGAATGGTGTGAGTGGAAGAAGAGTTGCGTGACACGATTCTTGATTCTACAACAGAGGCCGAGTATATCGCTGCATCTGAGGCAGCAAAGGAGGCAGTTTGGATCCGCAAGTTCATTACTGAGCTTGGGGTGGTTCCTAGCATTGCAGATCCTATAGAGCTCTATTGTGACAACAATGGAGCGATTGCACAGGCTAAGGAACCTCGCTCACACCAGCGGACCAAACACATACTACGGCGCTTCCATCTCATTCGAGAGATCATCGATAGAGGAGATGTGAAGATTTGCAGAGTACCCACAGAGGCTAACATCACAGATCCCTTGACCAAGGCTTTGGCACAGAAAAAGCATGATGGTCACACTAGGTCATTGGGTATTAGATACTACGGTGATTAGCACTAGTGCTAGTGGGAGATTGTTAGTGAAAGCCCTAGACCCAATCATATGATGATTGTTGTATGGACTTTATTGTATCATATTCCTATTTATAAAGGCATGGTTATTATATTTACTTGTATTGGTGCCAAATAACTAAATATAATAATGTCCTTGAGTAGTAGGTTCTTATCTATATCAATCGATTGGTTGAATCGATAATGAGATGATATAGAGAACACTACTCTTAATCATTCCTAGTCGAGTATTAACATTCAGGGACAATGTTAATGCATAGAGACTAGCATGTAGGTCAACAAGATGACTTGATCTCACAAGTCATGGATATGAGATATCAAGTTGACACATGGGTATGCATTGGAGAATGTATACTGAATGACCCGCCATGAGAAAGTATCATGGATCGTTATATGAGTGTCATATACTTTCTCATGTGGCTATTAGTATGACTATTAGTCCTTAGACCTGAAGTCACCATGGTTCCCTACATAAGGAGTTGCATACTTTGGCTTCGTCAAACGTCACCCGTAAATGGGTGGACTATAAAGGCGATTACTGGGTATGTAACGAATTATGTGAAGGAATGTGAGTGATGTAGATGGGATCTATCCCTCCTATATGACGGGGGTGACATCGATATTCTTGATAGAGTGAGACCACGAAGTGCATGGCCATGCCCAAATGAGTCAATATGAGATATTGAGCTCATTTGATTAGAGTGAGTCTACTTGGAGTTCAAGATTTAGATTGTACCGAGGATGACACGGCCTATGCCTCGATTGGTCAATCTAGATGTCAAGGATAGAGGGACATTGTCACATATTGTGAGAGTCACAATTAGTAGTCACAAAGGTGATGTTGGAGCTCAACATTCTTGTAACTTGGGTAGCAATGATGTGTTGCTAGATACCGCTCATTTCTTATGTTCCTAAATCGGTTTAGGGACATTGCCAACGTTACAAGAACCTATAGGGTCACACACATAAGAGCAATTAGATGGAGATTAGGTTCATATGATGAACCATGAGGATTAGGTTCATGGGATGAACCAAATTGGATTAAGAGTAATCCAAATTAGACTAATTGAGTTAGACTCAAGTTGATTCAAGTGTTGAATGAGTCTAATTGAGATTTGATTCATCAAATCAATTTAAATTAATGAATAGAGATTCATTAAATTAAATTGACTTGAGTCAAGTGGTTAGATTTGATCAACCATGGGAGATTAGAGGTCAAGTTTGACTTGACTTGAGAGGGAAGATGAAAGGTCAAGTTTGACTTGACCAAATGGCATGTCATGATGATGACTAGGCATGGCCGGCCAATGATGGTGCTCCACATCATCATTGACTTGGTCAATTGGTGCCACATCATGAGGGAGACCAAGGGTCATGGGAGTTACATGCATGCATGTAACCCCCCCCCCCTCCATGAAGTGGCCGGCCACTTAGGGGTTATGGGTGGTGAATTCATTTGATGAGTTACACACTCTTAACTTCATCTTCTTCCTTGGAACTTTTTCTCTCAAGCTCTCCCTCTCCCATCCCTCTCTTTGGCCGAACCAACCAAAGAGTGCTAGCACACTCAAGGTTGAGTTTTCTCCACCTATTGCTTGTGTGGATACCATAGAGGAGTGTGCACTTGACACTCTCGAGTTCCGGCGAACTTTTGGACGAGCAGGATAAGCGAAGGGCGTCGCTACGAGGGTAACGTTCTAACCTCTTAGATCTAAGGTAGATCTAGGATTTCTGTAAGCACATACATGTAATTATAATTTTTATACTTCGCACGGATCCGTGGCCGGGGCTTCCGAGGTTTCCGCAACGCAAAAAGCGGTTTTTGCGGCTCGGAAAAACCCAACAAAAATGACCAAGAGGCCTTTCAAGGCCAAGGGGTATAGAGCCAAAGATGTGTTAGAATTGGTTCATTCTGATTTGTGCGGTCCTATGTCTATCCAGGCAAGAGGTGGTTTTGAATATTTCATCTCTTTTATAGACGATTATTCAAGATATGGATACATTTACTTGATGCGCTGCAAGTCTGAATGCTTTGACAGGTTCAAAGAATTCAAGGCTGATGTGGAGAACCGTCAAGGTAAGAGTATCAAGACCCTACGATCTGATCGTGGTGGTGAGTAACTCTTGGGAGAGTTTAGGAATTACTTATCAGAGGCTGGGATTCAATCCCAATTGTCTGCACCTGGCACACCCCAGCATAATGGTGTAGCGGAGCGAAGGAATATGACTCTTATGGAGATGGTCAGATCGATAATGAGTTATTCTGAGTTACCTGTTTCGTTCTGGGGGTATACGCTGGATACGACAATGTATACTCTGAACTTGGTTCCATCTAAATCAGTACCTTCTAACCCTGTAGAATTGTGGACTGGGCGAAAGCCTAGTCTGAGACATATTCGGATATGGGGGAGTCCAGCACATGTGCTGAAGGCTGATGCTGGTAAGTTGGAACCTCGTATAGAAGTGTGCATGTTTGTTGGCTACCCTAAGGGAATGAAAGGTGGTTTGTTTTATAATCCTAGAGATCAGAGGGTGATCGTTAGCACGAACGCCAAATTTCTAGAGGAGGATTATGTAATGAACCACAAGCCCAAGAGTAGGATTGTTCTTGAGGAGTTGACAGGGGAAGTCCCGACTTCAGTACCACCGGTACAAGAGGAGATACCACAAGTCACTGCACCGCGTGTCACAGAGCATACACAGGAGGCACCTCGTCGTAGTGGGAGGGTTGTTAGACAACCTGAGAGATTCATGTTTTTGGGAGAGTCTTCGGACTTAGTCCCTGGTGAACATGAACCTGATCTCTGGACATATGACGAGGCACTCCGAGATAGAGATGCGGTATCTTGGCATAGAGCGATGAATTCAGAGATAGAATCTATGGATTCTAATCAGGTCTGGGAGCTAGTAGAGCCACCCGATGGTGTAAAAGCCATTGGATGCAAGTGGATCTACAAGAGAAAGAGAGGGGTAGACGGGAAGGTTGAGACCTTCAAAGCTAGGCTTGTTGTGAAAGGGTATACTCAGAAAGAGGGCATCGATTATGAGGAGACCTTTTCGCCGGTAGCTATGCTTAAGTCTATCCGGATTCTCTTATCTATAGCTGCTCATATGGATTATGAGATTTGGCAGATGGATGTCAAGACAGCTTTCCTTAATGGAAGTCTTGAGGAGAACATCTATATGCGGCAACCAGAGGGATTCATTGCTAAAGGCAAAGAGCATCTTGTATGTAAGCTTAATCAGTCTATTTATGGATTGAAGCAAGATTCTAGATCTTGGAACATCCGCTTTGATGAGGTAATCCAGTCATATGGATTTATTCAAAGTCCGGATGAGCCTTGTGTATACAAGAGATGTGACGGAAACATAGTGGTGTTTCTTGTACTATACGTAGATGACATTTTGTTAGTTGGAAACAATATCAAAGTGTTATCAGACGTAAGGGTATGGTTTTCCAAACAGTTTGACATGAAGGACTTGGGAGAAGTGGGACACATCCTTGGGATCAAAGTTATAAGGGATCGCAAGAAAAGGATGTTGTGCTTATCTCAAGCTTCATACATTGACACTACCCTTGATCGTTTTAGCATGCAGAACTCCAAGAAAGGTTTTCTACCTTTTAGGCATGGAGTACCTTTATCTAAAGAGATGTGTCCCAAAACATCAAAGGAGATAGAGGACATGAAGGCGGTTCCTTATGCTTCGGCAGTAGGAAGCCTCATGTATGCTATGCTATGTACAAGACCAGATATCTGCTTTGTCGTGGGCATGGTTAGTAGATATCAGAATAATCCTAGACAGGGACATTGGACTGCGGTAAAGCATATATTGAAGTACATGAGAAGGACTAGGGATTATATGCTGGTTTATCGGGCAGATCAATTAGTCCCTGTGGGTTACACGGATTCGGATTTCCAATCAGATAGGGACAAGAGTAAGTCTACCTCGGGGTTTATGTTTACTTTTGGAGGTGGAGCCATAGTATAGAGGAGTGTCAAGCAGAAATGCATGGCGGACTCTACCATGGAAGCTGAGTACGTGGCAGCCTCTAAGGCAGCCAAGGAAGCTGTATGGCTCAGGAACTTCTTGATGGACTTGGATGTGATTCCTGGTTTGCCCAGAACTATCACAATTTATTGTGATAACAGTGGTGCAGTTGCAAACTCGAAAGAACCACGAGCCCATAAGGCGAGTAAATACATAGAGCGCAAGTACCACCTGATACGAGAGATCGTAAAGCGAGGAGAAGTAGCTATTGCCAAGATTGCATCAGAGGATAACCTGGCGGATCCATTCACTAAGGCCCTTCCAGCGAAAGCGTTTGATAGGCATGTGAAGGACATAGGGATCAAATGTATGACAGTGTGATGACAGCATAGTCTTTTATTATAAGTGGGAGATTGTTGGAATGTATACTGAAAGCCTAGCTCTTTTTGTATGAACATTTTTATTTTGAAATAAGAATCACATGATCATTGTTTGCACTTTATATTTATTATATGTGTGTATATTGTCTAATATTTTACATTGTAGATAACATGGTGCTTGGTGTGACACAGAAGATCATATTATCAGTCCCTTGTAGAATATAAGTAGAGGCTCACAACCAAGATGGTTTTGGACAAACCATTGGCATGGTTGTAGTGTAGCTTGGTATTGGTTTGTCTTGAACATAGAGTTACACTAGTACACTTAGGTGTACTGAGCAGGACCGACATAGAGGTGATTCAATTTATTGCTGACTACATAATTGAATCGGACCTCGGATATTATGTTGTACATGCTCTTAATCTCGATATAATAACGGGCACATGTACTTAGTATTTATTTCTTTGATTTACCAAAGGGTGAGATTTAAATGGATTAAATCAATATACCCGGTAAGTTGGGAAATGATATTATTTACATGGTGTGTCGTTGATTATAGGAGGAAACCGTGTCTTATATATTAGGTTGATGATGTCCCCTTGAGGAGCTCATAAGGTTCATCATGTAAACCCAGCTGGTTGACTTAGTCAACATGATGATAAGGTTGAGTGGTACTACTCGAGGAGTTAGATGTTAATTAATTGATGGTCAGTAAATCAATTAATTGACGGACATTCGATATCTTAAACACGGGGAGATGGATGTACAAATAATATATGGAGCCCATATTGATTTATGGGGGTTGGTGAGGTAGTTCAATGATGATCCTCTAGTGGAATGGAACATCATTGATGGATCAAGTTTGTGTGGTTCCGATCCATCGGGTGGCCAAGATCCAACTCCTCCTCATGGTCCCTATCGTAGCCTAATATAATCCTCGTGAAGTCTAGATCCAAGAATGTAAAACAAAACTCTAGAACCGACGGTTGGGATTAAATCCCTAGATCCGACGGTTGGGATTAAATCCCTAGATCCGATGGTTGGGATGAAACCCTAGATCCGACGGTTGGGATGAAACCCTAGATCCGACGGTTGGGATGAAATCCTAGATCCGACGGTTGGGATAAAACCCTAGGTCCGACGGTGGAGATTAAATCCCTAGATCCGACGGTGGAGATTAAAGGAGGCCTAGGCCTAACTCTATAAAAGGAAGGCTAAGGGTTGGGTGGCAAGAACAATCAAGGAAATTAGGGTTTTAGGTTGGGCGACTAGGGTTTGGAAGAGAGGCTTGGGCGGCAATTCTTGGAAAGGAAAAGTCGGCGCCCATCTTCTTCCAACTTGTTTTGGCCGGCGCCCATCCTCATTGTTCCTTCTCTTATTCCTTGGCCGGCGGCAACCTCTCTTCAAGGTTGGCCAGCGTTCATTGATCCATCACCTTGGTGGCCGGCGGCATCTTCTATCCAAATTTGGTCGGCGCCCAATCATTCACTCCTTGGCCGGCGGTTACATTGAGCTCCTTGGCTTGGTGGCCGGTTCTAGAAAGGAGAAGGGTTTTTGTTTGGTTCTCTTTTTTTGCAGCGAACAAGGAAGGGAAGAACACGATCTAGGAGGCTTCTACTCGTGGAGGATCTTCGCCAACACGACATCCACGAGGATGATAGGACATACGGTAGAAGATCGTGAGGTATAAAAGTTTTACAACTTTATTTTTTGATCTTAGCATGTTCTTTTATGTGTTGATTATACAAGTGTTGCATTTGTATATATTTTGTATAATCATGGACCCCGAAGACAAACACAAAAACCGGCGATCCGTCCGTCGTCTCTTCCGCAGCTAACCAACTAGAAGAGTTGTATTGCTTGAACAACTAGTTTGTTCAAGCAATCACTCAAGTTGTTAGCACGACGACGAATTGGTTGTACTAAGGAAACTCATCTCATCCGGATTAGTTCTTTCATTAGTGAAAATTTTAATCCGGGGACATGGGAGCCAATGAGCCTCCGAAGCAAATTACCTTCAACACCTTACCTGTGAGCTCATAGAGAAGAGGTAACGGCGGTATCATTAGTCAACCCCAAAAAATAGTCAAGCGAAGTTATAAGCTTGACTTTCCAACTATATAAGGTTCCTACTCTATCCTTGGCTTATTAATTCAAATTTACTCCTCTCTTAAAGCTTTTACCGCATATACTTGAGGTGGTATAATGGGCCCATGGGCTCTGCTTCTCCTTTTTCTCTCCTATAATCGAACTGTCACAAAAACCCTATATAAACCTCCGCCTTTTTCTTTTAGGTATTACTTAGTGTGCCAAACAATACCGTCCCTTCCACTTCTGATCTCCTGCGATTTTCACCGGCGGCGTTTCAGCGACCCACCCCTCTCCTTCTTATACGTTCTTCTTCTAATACCCCAAGTAAGTACTCTGTCCTGCTTTATACCTATGGCCCCTAAGACCATCCCCTCACCTGCGTGGTATGAGCATACCATAACCCAACTTGACCACGATCATTATTTCTTTAACCTTAAGGACAGGTTTATAGACCCTTCCCTAAAATGATGTTTTTTGACCAAGATGCACCGACCAAATTGTCCTCCTCCTGGTCTAACTTGCTTCTTCTCCGAACAGTTTCTTAACGGCCTATCCCTACTAGCACCTTCCATCTATTTAGATATTTTAGACTTTTCGAACCACACCACCCAATTCCTTTGGATTCATCGAGCCTATATAGTGTTTCAACATCTAAACCTCTCTTTAACCCCTGAAATATTTCATTGCTTCTTTCAATTGAAATCTTCCAAGGCAGGCATTTTTTATCTGTCTAGTCCTCGCATCGCCAATTCCTAGTGAACATGCCTACTTCCCATAAGGGATGGGAAGAATTATACTTTTTTGTACAGCTTCCAGCACCTTTACCTTATTCCGATACCTGGAAGGTAGAACTTCCTGAACTGCCTTCCTTCCGGGAAATGAGGACTCAGTGTCCTTTCCTAGAAGTTTATAGAATATTGGGAGAGTCACATTACTGTTCGAATCACCTGATAAAAACTCCCCTTCTGAGCCACTTCGGACTATCCCCTCTCCCTTCGACGACCTCGGTTGCTGTAGGTAGGATGATACTTACCTTTCAATATACTTTTCTTCCTGCATTATTCATCTTTCTCACCAATACATTTTGCAGATAATCTAATGCAGGATGCGTTGGTGAAAGGAGAGGAGATTGAGGCTGCCAAGAAGAAGAAGGCCTCAACCAAGAGGGGTAAATCGGTGGCATCTCCTCAGAAGAAACTGCGACTTGTTAAGAAAGGAGCCCCGAGTTCATCTGCTCTTCCCCCTTCCTCTTCCGGTCAACCTGGTTCGCGATCCTTAACCCTCTACGAACCGAGGAGAAAAGATATTACCTTATCCATCCCATCTTCATCTCCCCACAGAAGGGACTCTCCTTCCCATTCTCCCAATTCATCCCCCTCTGCACATGATTCTCCTTTACCTTCCCGTACCGAGTCCATCTCTGCTCCTATCCCCTCCGACACACTTACTTCTCCTGCCCCTCTTCAGCGCGTCAGACCCACGCTTCCCTCTGAAGGAGAGGATCTTCTTTTTCCGACCCTCTCAAGGGCTACATTGGGATCTCTGCTGCAGATTCGTAACCCTTCGGAGGTAAAATTTTTTAATCAATCAGGCGTGCAAGGTCCCTGCGAACAAGTAAGCAAATTGCTGGCTGAGGTAATTACTGTCCCCTTCTCATCTTTACCATGCATATCTCTATGTGTCCACATATACTGATGGTGCTTCCTTTCTTCTACGCCTCAACCCAGCACAGCAAAATGGTAGTTCAACTGGCTCAATTCCATCAGCGTAGAGACGCCACCCTCTCTAGCAGAAGAAACTCGTTCGGCAGTTGAGCGAGAGAGAGCCGAAGGAATCTGATCTGAGGAGCCAATGTGAAGATGCTATGACACAATTGGCCCTGGTCCAAAGCGAAAAGGAGGAGCTTCAGCGAAGGAATGAAGACCTCAAACAGCAAGTTTTCTTCCAGTCTAGTGAATTGCATCAGGTGGATATCCTTGCCCACGAACTAAAAGAGTATAAGGGGCAGCTTGAGGACGCCATCATTAAAGTCGCCGATTCTTCAACTGCTGTCGAGCGCTCCGGCAAACATAAGCTGCTTTGGAGCGACAAGCTTGGGAAGCCACCAGAAAATCTTGCATAGAGAAGTGCCAAGAACTCTCCTCCGTGGTGGCTGCTCTCCCTCAAGCTCTGTCAGCAGTGGCTCAGCAACAGTCTGCCCTCCATAAAGAATACTCCAAAGCCCTTTCAACTCTGGGATGGCAAGCCATACATGCAGCCATGGAGAAGGATGCCTTAGCGGCCGAGAAAGCCAAGCCCGATTAGCTGGTATTGTCAATTAACGACTACCAACACCAAGTGCGAGAACAGAAGGCGATATGAAAGGGCGATATGTCAAGAAGGGGGTGGACCTGTTCATCCTGGGCTTCGATGGGTCCTTGGCTCTAAATGCCGAACGGGGGTATCTGCCTCCAGGCACGGATACCAGTTATTTAAATCCTGTAGATGCATTATCCAAGTGTCCCCCCGAACTATTTGAATTATAACTTCCCACATCCCATTCCTTGTAATGACTCTTTTCTTAGTGCTAAAAAGTAATTATGTTAACATAGCTTTTGAGTTGTCCTCCTTGCATGCCTTCTCGCGGGTCGAAAATTCTGAACCAATTTTGCGCTTTTCTCCTTTTACGCTGACGTTTCTTTTCTCGTGCCGCATAGCGCAATTACCTTATTTGTTCGGGAACTTATTCAGAAGGTCTCAGATGGTCTTATTCATATCCGACCCAATTTTGGCTCGGTCAAAAATTAAATGACTTTCGCCTGTTGATCTTCACTGTCTTTCTCACTGCTTCAGAAACGATATCTTGAGGAGTACCTATGCAGCTGCCATTACGATATCAGTCTCTTCACCTTCTTCCCCTTCCCAAGAACTACTGCAGTTCCTTTCCCCCAACTATAAATTATCACCCTTCATGTCTTCGTCCTTCTATCTTACTCCCATGGGTTCAGCAGGACACCCCATTGAGATTTCTTCAGACTCCGAATCTTTCGAGCTGTGGGACTTGCTTTCTGGGGACGCTGAAGATTTTGAAACCCGCTCGATAGCGACCTCATCTTTCCGCCCCCTTCTTTTTCTGCCCCACACCACAGCTCCCTCCCCTCCCATGGGGAGGTCTTATCGAGCACCCTTTCCTTCGTTCCGTAATCGGGTATGGAACCCTCCCTTAACATGGGAGTACACAGTGGGAGATCACCGGGCCTCTGCCGAACTTCCCCCACTTCCACCGGCTTTAGCCTTCATTCCAGTTTCCTCAGCGGGGATCCGTCTGCCTCTTTTTGATGAAGGTCCACCAGTTCTTCTAGTTTCCCCCGCGAGGATCGGTTCACCTCCTCTTGATGAAGGTCCCCCTGTCATTCCTTCTGCTCAAGGCGAGCTCTACAGGGTCATCTTGGCACCTTCCCCCCCCCCTCTAACGCTTCTTCTGTTAAGAGCAATCATAGAAAATCTTCATAGCTTAAATGATGTAATCATTTTAAGTATGCTAATAAAAATGAAGGAGGGAATTGGTATTTGTTTTTGTCATTTTCTTGTAGAAGTAAGGTTTTTGTCATCAGAAAGACTGTAATCTGACCTGAACATACTTTCTTTTACCATCTCCCGGGGATTCAGACCCTTTTTTCTTACAATTATTGTACTAGCGACTTTTCACCTACTGTCGTTACGTTTCACCTTCTTTACCAGCATTCATTATCCTTACTTTTTCTGCTAATAAATGCATCCTCATGCTCCATCGTTATAAGGACCTCCAACCCCGACTGCATAACATCTATCTTTTCCCCTCTTTTCCCTTAGCCATGGACAAAATGTCTGAACAGGGCAGCAGTTCCTTTCCTTCTAAAGAAAAGGTGGACGAGCAACGTTATATTGCCAACCTAGAAGAACAAGTGAGGTATTTGCAGTAGCGATTGAGGGAGGTTTCTGCCAGCAACTGCTCTTTGCCCCAACAGCTAGCAGGGTCCCAGAAGGAACTATCTAAGCAGATCTTCCTGTAGCAATCTTACTTTCGACAACTAATGTGCCAAGCTCTGCCGCGCAAAGAAACTCCGTCAGCACCTCCTAACAAAGAATTGTAATACCTTATATATATATATATAAGGGTCTCTTATTTTCTTCTTGCAAAAAGAATCAGAATGTGTAATCTTTTCTAAAGTAATGGACTTTTCCCACTTGTCTTCTTCTTCTAGCATTTCTTGAGTTATGCCCCATTTCACCTTCCTCATACCCAAATAAGATGACACATGGCTGAGGCCTACTTCGGCGCTTCTGCTAGGAATATAATAATATAGAGTCGCTAAATGACCCAACTCTGCTGCTCTACAGCCATACAGGGATAAAATAATATATAACTGAATAAGGACTTCAATTTCTTCCGCTTCGCGGGGATAAAAATGATATATAACTGAGGAGATCTCAGTTCTTCCGTTCCACCACCACATGGGGATAAAATAATATATAGTTGAAATAATTAATTCAACTTCTTCCGCTTCGCGGGGATAGAAATGATATATAACTGAGGAAATCTCAGTTCTTCCGTTCCACCACCACACGGGGATAAAATAATAATGACTTCAGCTTCTTCCGCTTCGCGGGGATAAAAATGATATATAACTGAGGAAATCTCAGTTCTTCCGCTCCACCACCACACGGGGATAAAATAATATATAGTTAAAATAATAAATTCAACTTCTTCCGCTTCGTGGGGATAAAAATGATATATAACTGAGGAGACCTCAGTTCTTCCGTTCCACCACCACACGGGGATAAAATAATAATGACTTCAGCTTCTTCCGCTTCGCGGGGATAAAAATGATATATAATTGAGGATATCTCAGTTCTTCCGTTTCACTACCACACGGGGATAAAATAATATATAGTTGAAATAATGAATTCAACTTCTTCCGCTTCGCGGGGATAAAAATGATATATAACTGAGAAAATCTCAGTTCTTCCGTTCCACCACCACACGAGGATAAAATAATATATAGTTGAATAATAACTTCAACTTCTTCCGCTTCGCGGGGATAAAAATGATATATAACTGAGGAGACCTCAGTTCTTCCGTTCCACCACCACACGGGGATAAAATAATATATAGTTGAATAATAACTTCAACTTCTTCCGCTTCGCGGGGATAAAAATGATATATAACTGAGAAGATCTCAGTTCATCCATTCCACCACCGCACGGGGATAAAATAATATATAGTTGAATAATAACTTCAACTTCTTCCGCTTCGCGGGGATAAAAATGATGTATAACTGAGGAAATCTCAGTTCTTCCGTTCCACCACCACACGGGGATAAAATAATATATAGTTGAAATAATAACTTCAACTTCTTCCGCTTCGCGGGGATAAAAATGATATATAACTGAGGAGACCTCAGTTCTTCGGTTCCACCACCACACGGGGATAAAATAATATATACTCGAATAATAACTTCAACTTCTTCCGCTTCGTGGGAATAAAAATGATATATAACTGAGAAGATCTCAGTTCTTCCGTTCCACCACCACACGGGGATAAAATAATATAAAGTTGAATAATATGTTCAACTTCTTCCGCTTCACGGGGATAAAAATGATATATAACTGAGAAGATCTCAATTTTTCCGTTCCACCACCGCACGGGGATAAAATAATATATATATTTGCCCAGAGGCCTTCAGCATAAAAAGTGAACTGCTTTTCCGCCACTACTCTTCCTCCTTTCGTCTTGAAGAGCACACCCTCATCCATCCCCTCTATTGAAAACAAGGGTTTTACTATATAGCTGGCCATCAAAGAAATAAATCTCCATTACTCTTCTGCTTAGGGCCTCCTTTTCTACTAATTAGGAGCCCAATAGCCATTATCAGCCCATTTCTTTCTCCTTTTATAGGGGATGCTTCATCTTCCTCTCTTTAGTTATCTTCATCCCTTCCGCCTTCTTGTCTTCCTTTCCTGCATCTGTTCTTCTTTCCGCCGCCATCTTCCAGCGTCCCCAATCATCCCCTGTAGCCTTTTCCTTCCTTCTCCCACGGACAGGATGCATTCCTCCTTCTTTCGCGAAATAGCAAGCCGTTACCCACGGGTCCCATGAGGTGATGGTCAGACACCATCTTCATCTTCACCTTCGCCCCCGCTTACCACCATCCCCCATATCACATCTCTACTTTCTCCTCCACCTCCGTCTGAAACCCCTGCTATGTCCACCCTGCGCGAAACTGCCATAATCAGCCCATCTTCCTCCCCTAGGCAACCGATAAACCCTAACTCTCCCCTTTCCTTCCACTCTGCCTTGGGTATGCAGGCGTCGCCTCCTCTCTCATCACAACCCGAAGATGATTCGGGGGAGATCTTGCACCCATGCCATTCAACCGCAGATACTTGTGCATCCTTACCTTCATTTTCCCCGGAACACACTTCCATCTTTGACCCCATGGTAATTGATATCTCCCTACTGCCTATTTCCCCTTCCGCCCTTCAACTGAAGAACTCTTCACCTCCTATGGGCTCCATCCCACCTCCTTCTACTTCTCGCCTTCCTAACGAAGGCTCCTCCAGCCCTATGCTCATCATATCATCCTCTCCAGATTCTTTGCCAAATCACTTCCCTTTCTCAACTTCTGATGTGCCCACATCACCGCTAGCCGTGGCGCACTCTCTTCCTCCTGCTCCCGATTCTTTGCCCCCAACTTCACCCCCTGTGAACCTTCTGGCCAGTGTTCCTCCTTCTCTCCCCTTCGAACCCCCGCTTCAAACTATGGCTACCACCCCTATTCCTCCTCTCATCAATGAACCTCCACCTTCAATATCGTCTGCCCCATCTTCTTCCTTTTCCCCTCGAAGTCTTCGAATATTGAATTTAGAAGAACTGACTCCCCGGATGGAAGGCTTGCATCATGCCCTGGAATTGGTATGTTTCTTCAATCGACTTCCTTAATTTTCTTACTGTATGATTTCCTTTCAACAACCGGCGTACAGGCCCTGACCAACTACCAAGAGTTAGATCGCTCCCTCCAACAATATCGAGCTCAATCTCTATAGTTGGAACAGCAACAACGGGAGGATCTGGCAGCTGCTTTACATCAAGAACACCTCCTATCTCAACAACTGCAACAATGTCAGGAGCAACTGATAGAAGCTCGCCATCAACTTCAAAAAGATGCCGATATGATAGCGGCATTACAAGAACAACAGCGAGCTGGCACGGAACCATCTTCACTCCCGCGAAACATTCAACCGGCACATCCTGACCAGGAGTCTCCATCCTCTCAAGAATTGATAAATCTTCGAGACCAGGTAGCGGAGCTCCTTCAGGGGCAGCAACGGGATTCAGATACCATCGCCCGTCTTCGGGTTCAGCACCAGAGAGCGGAGGATAAAATAGGGGACCTCCGCACCCGCCTGTGCAAGGAGGTAAAAGAAAACTCCTCCCTCATAACTTCTAGGGCGCATGCTCACGCCCGTATACACAAGAAGGAAACCTTCCTTCAGAGGCTGGGAATTGAGCTTACCCGCGTCAGATCTTACTCTGAGGCGGTAGAGGGAATTTCGGCCTCGATGTGCCAGAATATGATGGACATGACGAATCTTATCCAGCAAGATCAGTCCTCTCGAGCTGACGATATTTCCATCCTAGCCGATGCTATTATGGAGGTATCCCGACGCTATGTTGACATACGCCGAACCCTTCAAACACACCAAGAGAAATGCCGCAGGCTTCATCGGGATCGGAGTCCGGACCGTCCAAACCGCCAGGAGTGGCTAACCATCCTGCTACATGCCACTTATCAAGATGGGTTTAACGAGGCGGTTCGCCAATATGCTAACCAAGGGCTTCCTCCGGTGAACCACCCTACCTTTTCCTTAAATTGGGAGGTCGGCTTCCGGCGTTATCCCCCTGAACGGTTTAGGTTATAACCTGATGTATTATTTCGGGACGTAATTCCTTTGTTATCTTCTTTTCTTCTTCAGAATTCGCTATAAGAACTATGGTATCATTGTGAATCAATCAAACTCATATGTGCTACATATTGAATGAACACAATAAATTATCAAGTACATCTCCTCGAGGGCTCCCTAACTCCTCTTCTCTTATCCATCATTTCTTATACAGTGTAGAAAGGTTTCAAGTGAATAGCGTTCCATGGTCGGGGAAATTCCTTGCCCTGATCGTCCTTTAGATAATACGTCGACCCAACTATGCGACATGTCACTTCATAGGGCCCTTCCCAGTTTGGAGCTAACTTTCCAGGATCTCCAGCGGGATTAACTTTACGCAGAACCAAATCCCCCCTCTGAAATCTTCGAGGCATCACCTTCTTATTAAAGGCTTGTTGCACTCTCTGCTTGTAAAAATCTGCTCGCCTCCATGCCATCTCCCGCTTTTCTTCCACTAAGTCCAACTCAGTGCTTCGAATAATTTGATTCTGCTCCGGCTCGTACATTTCTACTCGGGCGCTACTTAAAAGAGCCTCAACCGGAATAACAACTTCCGTCCCGTATACTAAACCGAAAGGAGTCTCTCCCGTTGCAGTTTTTGGTGTGGTTCGGTAGGCCCATAAGATTATGGGCAATTCTTCCACCCAATTCCCCCGCTGAGTGCCCAGTTTAGTCTTCAACCCTTGAATGAGAATTCTATTAGTGACTTCAACTTGACCGTTAGCTTGAGGGTGGGCTACTGAAGTGAAAACTTGTTGAATATTGAGACTTTGACACCATTCTTTAATCTTTTTGCCCCGGAATTGACATCCATTATTGCTAACTATCCTCCGAGGAATACCATATCGACAGACAATGTTCTTCCATAAGAATTGTATTACAGCATTCTCGGTAATTTTGGCAAGAGGCTCTGCTTCCACCCACTTGGAGAAGTAATCTACGGCCACCAATAAAAATTTCTTCTGCAAAGGTGCCACAGGCATCGGACCCACTATATACATTCCCCATTGATCAAAAGGGCATGAAGCGACCACATCTTTCATTAATTCAGCCGGCCGCTCGGACCGATTGCTATGCTTTTGACAAGCTGGGCAAGTTTGCACTATATGAGTGACATCTTATTGAAGGGTAGGCCAAAAATATCCTGCTAATAGGGCCTTCCTTGCTAAAGCTCTCCCCCCCAGATGATTACTGCAACAACCTTCATGAATCTCCTGGAGTACCCATTCAGCGTCCTCACTTCCTAAACATTTCAATAAGGGTCGTCCGAAAGATGTCTTGTATAAGCCCCCGTTTAAGAGGGTGAATCGTCTGACTTTGCACATTAAAGCAGATGCCGCTCCTTTTTCTTCAGGAATCTTTCCATGCTGTAAATAAGCTATGATGTCGGTTCTCCAATCAGGGATTGGGTCTGGTTCGGGCGTCGCTTCCTCCACATTGCATATCGCTAGGGAAGTAGGGATTTCCACATGAACCGTTTTCAATGATTTCACTCCTTCCATAGCGCTAGCCACCCGAGCCAATTCATCTGCCTTCCCGTTATTCTCCCGTGGAATTTGCTTCAAGAGGACTTCTTTGAATCGAACTTTTCTTTCTCAAAAGCTTTCAAATACTTGTGCAGCCTTTCCTCCCGAACCGCGAAAGAACCTTGAAGTTGTGATATCACCAGCTGGGAATCCGAATGGATTATAATTGAAGAAGCTCCTACTACCTTAGCAGCCTACAATCCCGCTAGAATGGCTTCATACTCCGCCTCATTATTGGATGCCCGATATCCCAGGCGTACGACTATGCGGGTCTCCTCTTTATCAGGGGAGATTAACAAAATACCGACACCGCTACCCGTAGATCCTGAAGAACCATCTACGAATATGTTCCATGCATCTGATCCTTCCTCTTTTGTTGACGAACCATCTTCCGAGCCACAAGGTACCTCCGCTAGAAAGTCAGCGAGCGCTTGGGCCTTGATAACGGTTCGGGGTTGGTAGTGAATATCATATTCACTTAATTCTATCACCCATTTGGCCAATCTTTCGGAGAAGTTGGGCTTAATGACGACCTTGCCCAGTTCACTATGAGTTAGAACAGTGATGGGGTGAGCCAGAAAGTACGGCCTCAATTTACGGGCGGTCATAACTAGAATATATGTCAGCTTCTCTAGCTCTGTATAACGGAATTAAGCCCCCTTCAGAATATGGCTGGTATAATAAATAGGTTATTGGTGAGAGCCTTCTTGTTTCAATAAAACCGAACTAATAGCTCCCTCTGAGACGGCCAAATACATCCATAACGGTTCTCGACCCTTTGGTTTGGCTAATGGGGGAGTCCGACCAAATATTTCTTCAACTCCTGGAAAGCCTGCTCGCATTGATCGTCCCACTGAAATTTGGTAGCTTTACGCAGAATCTTGAAGAAAGGTAGCCCTTTGTCCACCGATCTGACTATAAATCGGGATAAGGAAACAATCCTGTCCACCAACTTCTGGGTCTCTCGCAAGTTAGTGGGTGACTTCATGTTGCACAATGCCTACACCTTCTCAGGGTTAGCCTGCAACCCTTTCTCAGTGACTATATACCCCAAGAATTTGCTGCTTTTTACCCCGAACAGGCATTTTTTAGGGTTCAGCTTCATATTGTATCGTCTCAGTGTAGCGAAGGTTTCATTTAAATCCTTGACCAAATCCCGAGTGGTTTTCGATTTGACTAGGATGTCATCCACGTAAACTTCCACATTTTTCCCTTTCTGCTCCGCAAAAATCTTGTCCATGAGGTGCTGATAGGCAGCCCCTGCGTTCTTTAAACCGAAGGGCATTACCACATAAGCGTACAACCCTCCTGCCGTCACAAAGCTAACCCTCTTCTGATCTATTTTAGCCAAGGGTATTTGATGGTATCCTTGGTATGCATCCATCAAGGACACCACTTCATACCCTACCGTGGAATCTACTAACTGATCAATATGAGGCAAGGGGTAGCAGTCTTTAGGGCACGCTTTATTCAAATCACGAAAATCGATACACATCCTCCACTGCCCAGAAGGCTTGGGGACCAAGACTACATTGGAAACCCACTCGGGAAATTGGATTTCCTTTACATGACCCGCCTTTAATAATTTGTCCACTTCTTCAGCTATGACCTTGTCCTTCTCAGGTCCGAAGTGTCGCCGCTTCTGTTGGACGGGTCGGGCTCCTCTGGTTATGTTGAGATGATGTTCAACCACACAAGGGTTAATCCCTGTGAGATCATGCACATCTCCCGTAAAGATGTCTTCGTTCTTCCTCAAGCAGGCCACCAGCTCCTCCTTGGCCTATAGCTGCTGCGCCACCCGTGTGGCCTTTCCCGGAGCTATTTCCACCAGCTCTCCTTCCTCTATTTTGTCTTCTTTGGGGGGGGGGGATTCTTCCAAGATGCAGACATCAGAAATGATGATAGCTTTCCCTTTGAGATCATCGGTTCGGGCCTTCTTCTGGTCATCCCGAACCATTTGCACATAACAGCTTCGGGCGGCCTTCTGTTCCCCTCGGACTTCTCCCACCAATGGTCCAACTGGGAATTTCAACTTCTGGTGGTACGGGGAAGCCACCGCCTGAAAAATAGTAAGGAAAGGACGACCAAGAATGGCATTATAAGTGGACGGAGCATCCACGATGAGGAATGATATGATACTGGTTTTTTGGCTGGGCTTTACGCCCATAGTCAGGGGCAACGAAATCTGCCCTGTGGGGTGGACCACATGCCCCGCGAACCCAAAGAGGGGTGTAGCCACATCTTCTAGCTGGGCATTCCCCAGCTGCATCTGTCCGAAAGCCTCTTGAAAGAGGATATTGACGGAGCTTCTCGAGTTGACCAACACCCTAGCCACTTTGTAATTGGCTAGGGATATTCGGATAACTAAGGTGTCCGTGTGGGGCAGTAGGACATCTTGAAGATCTTCCGGCCCGAATGACACGGGCGATGCGGTTTGAACAGTCTGGTCGGTGATGATGGCCAGACTCTCCATGAGATGGGCGTATGACTTCTGCGCTCAGTTGGAGTCCCCGTCAGTGGGTCCTCCGGCTATAACATGGATAACCCCCCGTGTGGGAGCGTTATTTAGATTGGATGAGGGGCCCTCACCTGACGGGCCCTCTTGAGAAACAACCTCCTTGGATGACATTTGGGGGAACGTAACTTGCGGTTGTTGATCATACGGCCCTGGGCGGACCGTATTGGGTCATTGCCCTTGCCATGCTGGCCCTCCTGTCTGAAACCGCAATTGTGGGTATGCGGTTCGGAGGCGATCCAGCTCCTCTTGTAGCTTGAAACATCGGCCACTAGTATGGCCATACTCCATATGATATTGGCAGAAAAATAGTGCAGGGGGGTTACGTGGTATTCCCCTATATCCTAAGGGTTGTTGCAGTAGACCCTGCTGATCATAGAATTCCATCTCCCGCTCCTTCCAGGTCCTTGCGGGAGGAGGTGCCTCAGCGGCCATAATTTGTAATGGTGGCGTAGGGCGAGCACCCTGTAACAATAGCCGAGGCCTAGGAGCCTCCTGTCGAAAGGGTCGCGCATAACCTCGACGAGGGGGTACTTGAGGGGCGACGGGGCGAGTTCTTTCGGCTGGGACTGCCGCGGCAGCACGTTCAGCTCTCCGCACTTGCAGTCCTTCCTCCTCGCGGATGAATTATTCTGTACGACTTAACAACTCCTCATAGTTGTTAGTAGGTTGTCTTAAAAGGGAACTGAGGAAGGGGCCTTCATTCAGTCCGTGCGGAATGGCGACTCTGATCTTGCAGAAGGAATACCCCTAGCTGCAGAGGTAAACCGGTGAAGATACCTTCTGAGTGATTCCGAGGGCCCTTGCATGATGTGCATCAAGATAGAGGCATCATGATTATACACCTTGCAGCTGGCGAACTCCCGGCTAAACATCCCCTGAAAATCATCGAAACAAGTGATGGATCTCGGAGGCAGAGTATTAGACCATTTTTGTGCCGAACCGGTTAAGGTAGTCCGGAAGACTCGACATTTGAGGGCATCGATATAACAGTGGAGCGAGGCCGCTCCATCGAACTGCGAGAGATGCTCTTCGGGATCCGTCGAGTCATCGTACTTATCTACCTGGGGGTTCCGGAAGTACGATGGGGGGATTTCAGAGAGGATGTCCATGGTAAAAGGACTGGGCTCATAGACATCTGGAGGCCTGATTGATCAACTTTCACCCTGTTCTTCCCGTCGAGTTTGGGTTAAGGGTATAGTATTCGGAGGTGCTCTCCCCCCAAGTCCTTCTCCAGGCGCTACTTCAACATTAATGGTTGTACGAGATGGAGGAGGCATTTCTGGGGGTGGGCCTCGGGAAGAAGGTTCTCCAGAATGAGGATGAAGATATCGGTCATTCTTCTTTCTCTAGCGAGGGCCTCCGTAACACCGTCGTCCACCAGAGCCTTCAACTGTGATGGTAAGATGGTAATGGGGTGTTCCTCCGCTGCGGAGGCAACTGGCTGTTGTATCTCTTCCGGTTGCATCTCGACGTCCAGCTCAAAGTTCCCACAGACGGCGCCAACTGATGCAACGAGGAAAAATGCGTTTACCTCCTTTCGATACGACGAAGGCACGAAGGAAGCTTTGGGGGTTCTCACAGGCCGCAATAGTAAAAATGATGAGAAGACGAAGCAAAGAAATGCAAAACCAACACCGACAATGAAAACTAGAACACAGGATGTAACGTGGTTCGGAATAAGTATTCCTACTCCACGGAGGTGAGCTCTCTCACCGGGGACAATGCCCAAGCACTTTCCACTATGAACGTCCTCCTTTCCGGAAAGGAAACTTCCCGAGGCGGAGGAGAAAGCCTCTTACAATTTAATCTCAATACAAGAAAGAGTACACGCAATGTGATAGCGAAGGTCGCTACTCTCCTTCTCCGGCGAGGTAGTGGTAGCTCTCCTCCTCTTGTATCTTCGTCTCTTGCTTGTTGGAATAGTTGCAGATCCTCCTTTTCTTCTGTCCTCCTCCTCCCTTTTAGCCTCCTTCTCTAATCCCTCGCTACCTCGCGAACTATCCCCATCGTACATGTGGCCACCACGTCCACCTGGAGAATAATTCTGTTACAAATGCGATGGGCGAAGGCTCCTCGGAATATTATGTGGGGACCTCTCCTTCTGTTACATAACACCTCCTCATGTATATTTCAGTAAACTAGGTTAGCCTGTCCCCCTCAACCATCCACTTCCGGTAAAACTAACTTAGGTCTATAGCTCGCGGATGGTATAGCCTTTGGGTTCATCTGGCCGAACTGATTCTTGTCCGTCCCGTTTGTCTGTAGGCTTATCTAGCCGACCTGATTCTTATCCACCCCGTCCGCCTCTAGGCTTACCTGGCCGAACCGATTTTTATCTGCCCCGTCCGCCTCTAGGCTTATCTGGCCGAATCGATTCTGGCTTATTTCCCCACGAAGTGCCTCTTCGCTTTGCCGTGTCAATTACCTTCACCAACTTTCCTGTACAAATTATCTCAGGCGCTTGCGCCCGGACCGTTCCTCTCTTCTTTCTTCACTGAACCCGTTAATTGGTTCGGGTAACACCTTACCTGTGAGCTCATAGAGAAGAGGTAACGGCGGTATCATAATCAATGGACCATCTCGAAGGAACGAGATCAGCCAATATTAAGACATATGATGAGAGGGCCGAACTTAATCAAACCTTCGATAAAAATTCCAAACACAAATAGAAGATGGAAGACGGTAAGCGAAGATAGAAGACGATAAGCTACAAGAGTTCCTACCTAAATCCTACAATATAACAAGGGAATGAAAAAAAAAATGAAATGCGTGCATACATGAAGGGTTTTGATTTCTCGAGGAATTTAATTTTCAGTACAATCTAGATGTCAAGATTACGTGCATTTGTAAAGGTTGGAAACGTCAATTTAATGGTCCCATCGATATATTTCACGGTCATTATAAGGGAAATAAATCACAAAGAATCTTATGAACTTTTATGAGTCTTGACGTGGTGGTCAAAACATACGGGGGTCATCTGAATTCAGAAAAAAAATTTAGATCTCCTTCAAAATTGATCTCTATTTTATTCGTAAATTTCGTAGTACTTTAACCATCATGTTTTTCCCGTGGAGACAAGATTAGGTGCATTCGAATCATGTGCAGTTGCAGAATCATTTTGTTTTCCTAAGATTCAGATGTTTAACAAAATGAAATTGATATTGCGGCTGTTCATGCAAAGAATATCATTGAAATTAGATACACCATTTTATTAAAAAAAATATAATACGTCTTTAAATAAATATTAGAAATTTGATATGCTCTTTGATCAGTTACCGCTCGTGATTTGTTATTTAATTGACATGGGACAAACCGAGACAGCAGAAATCATTTGATTGGTCAGGATTAACCTTTGCAAATGCAAAACCGGCCACCGGATAAGGTTTGGATGCCCCCTCCTGCTACATCGCAGGCTCATGTCCCAGTAGCATTCCTCATGGCATGGACCCGTTTCTAGACACGTGGTCTCTCCTTGACTGACACCATTTTAAGACGGTTTGTCCTCGCCCTCCCCCTCCCCCCGTCCGATCCCCATCCGACGGCTTCTTCACGGCGCTTGCGGTGCTCCCTCGGTGCACTTTACTAGCTTCTAGCTACTAATAATTGCCGTAACGCTTTTGACTCGCCTCGTATCCCCGTTGCACGGCCAATATAAACCCGCGATCCCCGTCTAGTCTTTTCCTCCCTGGTCGCCGTTCCTTGTGTTGTCTACGGACTCCGAGCTCTTTCTGGGCCATGGCGGCCCTCCATAGAACCCTATCTTGGAGGCCCTCGCAGTTTGGGAAGGTCGCCGCTGCCTTCCCGCCCGCTCGCAACGGTGCCGCTCCACTCCGGTCCTTTCTTTCACCCTTCCGCCATAGACGCCCCTTGTTCCAGCCCGCGATAGCGTTGGACCGCCTATCGCTGCGCGTCGGCGGGAAGATCCGTGAGCGTATCCTCGGCCACAACCCCGAACGCATTCGCCTGGGTCTGCTCCTTCGGCCTCCAGGAAAGGGATCGTCTCTCGCGGTGGCGGAGGAGGCGACCACGGCGATGTATCTGAGAAGGGCGGTGAGGGCATCGCAGATCGACGCGGCGATGCCGAGGCTGAAGGCGGTTGGCGCTTGCGGCATCGCGCCATCGGAGTTCTTCAGCATTTACTATGAGGCGGCCGGAAGACAGAAGGGCGCTGAGTTGGTAGAGTCGCTGGATTCGTCCGGTGCCGTGATCGCCTGGGACGACGTCGTCTTTCTCCGGCCGGAAGAGGTAGCAGTCGCTTTGCCCTTTTCTTGTACATAAAATGTTCGAGAAAATGCTTGCTTTAGATTTTTAAACTGGTTGGTTTGGACTTGGAAGTCGATCCCTTCGAGTCTGGATCTAAAGTAGGCTCTGTTTCTGTTCTTTCTCCTCTGCGCAGTTGTCCAAAGCAATCGAGAGCGTCATCCCGCCGCATTTGCTCCACTCCCGAAGACGATGCGACGAAGAAGTCGAGAGGGAAGAGTTGGCGAGGATGGAGAAGGCGAAGGAGGAGATCGACCGGAGTGCGGAAGAACAGGTGAGGAGGGAGCTGTGGTGCGGGCTGGGGTTTCTAGCAGCGCAAACGGCAGCGTTCGGTCGGCTGACCTTTTGGGAGCTGTCGTGGGACGTGATGGAGCCGATCTGCTTCTATGTCACCTCCGTCTACTTCATGGCCGGTTACATCTTCTTCCTCCGCACCTCCAAGGAACCCTCCTTCAAGGGGTTCTTCGAGGGCCGTTTCGCCACCAGGCAGAAGCGCCTGATGGAGGCTCGGCAGTTCGACATCAGGCGATTCCACGAGCTCATAGAAGCTTTTGGCAGGCGTCGTGATCTCTCTCCACCGGCGAGTGGCAATTGCCAATGGCACGCTTCGTCGCACTACTGCCATTGCATGCTGAGAAGTTGAGTGTCCTGAGAATGATGTCGTTTGGTATTAGATGTCAGACCGCCAGAATGTAATTGATTACATTAGCGCAGATTCCTTTCGTTTATATTCGTCTTGTAGTAATGTAATGTAATCCTGAGATTACAAAAGCTAAGAGTTTTGTAATCCTGGACATAAACCAAAACCTACATGTAATCCGTGATTACATTCTGTTCGATTTATGCGATAAATTACATTTGCATGCATGCAAATGTGATTTATCAGATGCACGAATGTGATTTATTCGTGCAAACGAGATTTAGATGCGTTTCGATCGACGGCGCGATTTGGCCGGCGGTCGGATCGACGTACGGTCGATCGATCGACCGATCGGCGATCGGCGGCGGCGGCAAGCCGGTGGCGATCGGCGGCGACCATGATGCGTGGTGGCGGCCACGGCAACCGTCGGCGACCGTCGGCAGCCGGCCAATGCCGGCGATTGGCCGTGAGTGATCCGGTCGGCAATCCAGCACGATGCGTGGCCGTCGGCTTGTCCAGTGATCGACCGGCGACCCAGTGGACAGGACGGCCAGTCGATCGGCACGGCCGTCGTTTGATCGGCCGACAGCCGATGACGTGGCGGTCGTCGACGATGCGGATGGTGACCAAGCGCCCTTTACGGTCGTCGGTTGGTTGCGTAAAGCGAGCGATCGATTTGTTAGTTAGCGTCGTCGTCGTAAATGGATTGGACGCTACGTCGTATTCGTCCGTCGATCCGAATTCCTATCGCTTCCTTTGTAATGGACACCAAACAAAAGAATGTAATGACCTTTGTAATCCAAGATTACATACAATTTGTATCCAAACATAGTAATGTAATCAAAATTACATTGCATTCCATTACAGCTTAGATTACATTACAACTTGGATTACATTACGCCCTATCAAACGTAGCCTAAATATACTCGTGTAATGTCGTCGAGGGGAAATGTCAACTATATGACAGATCAATTTGGGGGAAGTTGTCTGGTCTGCTGTAGTGGGACCTCAATGGGTTTTATTTTTCTCAGTAATCTTGTGTTTGGTCCAATTTAAAATGGATCAGGTTTGGCATAATTATCCTCTCGGGATGGTCCGCTGACTAGAGTAATATAGATGTTGTTACAAAGGACATAAGTTGAATCTCGATGTGAGGTGTAAAACTCTCATTCGGATTCAAAAGTCTTTCATTGTTTTTGACTAACAGGTCAAGCGACATTGTCCCTCATGATTTATTTTTCTTTATCATCACCGAGGGATCGACGGTGAAGAATAATGAGGGCGAGTGTAATCATCTTTTGCTATAAAATTTGACATAATTACCAAATCTATCAGACAATTTACTTTTGCCGGATGAAAAAAATCATTAATAATCGAATCGATTAAATTTAAATTGAACATATTACATTTATTTAAATTAACTGAGGCATCTGAACTCTTCCATGGAAATCGAAGAAATCAAATTGATAAAAAAATTAATTGATTCAGTTGAAAATCGAAATAATCAATTTTTTTTATCATCATTCGATTGTTAAATTTTATCAGTTATATCAATCGATTGGAATATATTAGCCAACTAATAAAACTTAATAATCGACTCATGATTTTGTGATTTTGAAGTGTGATTCAGAGTCATCATCAGTCAGTTGCTAAAACACAACAAGTGATGTAGCTATGATTTTCAAACAAAGAAGAGAAAATTTAATAAATTAAAAAATTAATACAACACAAAAGTATAATAAAATTCATATATTAACTCGGTATGTTTTACAATAACAATCTCCAAAATTTTATACTTTGAAAATGTTGAATACTAATTTTGTTATCAACTGTATCAAATATATCTTGCTTAATAAATGATACCAAACAATCATTTACCTTATCATATTCCAACTGATTATGAAGTGAGGTTTTAATTATTTTTATTACTGAAAACACTCTCTCTACCATTGCAGTTACAATGGATAATAGCAATGCTAATTTCAAAATTAAATATACAAAGGATACCGTTGATGTTTCTTCAATTGAACTATCCTTTTAGTAAGTTCGTTAATCCCTGCAACTTCAGATAATTGATTGTTATTTTGCATGTTAAAAATAAAGTTACCAAGTTGATGCTCAAGATGCATTAATTCAATGGGAGAGAATCAGATAGATAAAATTGAGCAAACTGAAGTAATTTTTTCGTATCATAAATAGAGAATGAATTTGATAGATCAAGATAAGTCATATATAATAACAACTATGTGTTTACCTCATTAAAAGTGATTGTTCAACTATTGAAGTTGCAAATCTATCACTTTATAAAAAGTTTCAATATGATAATAGTAAAAATTTATCTTTTCTTCAATATTTCGTCATATTCTCCCATAAAAGACGAACAAGTCATCCATGTGTAGGGTGACTATCTCATATTTAATACAAAATAAAGAAACTTCATTCAATAACAAATCTCAAGCATCATCTCTTATGGTTTGTAGTTGATGTTTGTTTGATTTTATAAGAATCATAACATTTAAGATGTCTTGATCTTTTCTTTGCAAAACTTGCGACGAATCATTTGTGACTCCTAAGACATTCTTCGTTAAGTGAATTTGAAATATTAATTCATATTTTTCCATAAATTCCAAATTTCCAATAGTTATTTATTTGCGCCTTTTATTTGTGATATTTTTCCTCCTCTTCAAGAATTAAAATGACCTCAATAATTGAAGAATAAAAGAATATCAAATTCAATAATGTATTATAATGTAAACCCTAACGTGTACTCCTAGGTCTTTTAAATATCTTATTTTGATTCATACATCATCCAGTGAAGATATTTCCATCATAAATCCCTTCAATAATTTTTCAAATTATTTTTCACAAAGTATGTCTCTTCGCTTGCATAACACTCCAATAATATTATTCGAATGTGAAACCATATTAAAAAAATAAAAATTCTTATATGATTTTCAACAACAGTTGCAAGTGTAAGTTGTAATTGATGAGCAAAATAATGAAGATAATAAGGAAACTTGTTATCCATTTTAATTAAGCTTTTTAAGTCATTAAATTATCCTCTCATATTGCTAGCTCCATCATATCATTGCCCTCGTAAATTAGATATAGATAACCCATGTTGGCACAACAAAGAATCAATAGCAGTTTTAAGAGGTAAGGTATAGTGTTGCTTACATTTACAATGTCTATAAAACGCTCAAAAATATCCCCCCTTTCATCTACAAACTGTAAAACAACTACCATTTTCTTTTTAAGAGATACACCATGAGCCTCATTGCCCAATATAGTAAATAATTTATCACCAAAATCTCTAGGAATAGAATTAGTGGTTAAATAGACAATGAATTTGATAATATTTTATTGAATATTAGGCGATGTTAATTTGAGGGAACATTGTCCAGTACAACTCTATTGATATCCTCATTATGACCAGCAAAAAATCTTAATAGTTCAAGACAATTACCATGATTGAGTGAGTTTGTGGATTTATTATGACCACTAAATGGTAATCCTTAATGCATAAGAAATCTTATTCAATCAATTGATGTTGTCAAATGAACATGATAATCGACAACTTGATGTAATTGAGAGATGTCCTAAGATAATCACCTTAGAAGTTATTAATAAAATTCAATATTTGAGTATGCATTGGTTATGTATTTGATTGTATCTTAAATTCATCTACTGAAGTCCACAATACAATATATAACATGAAAGAAATTGTGATTGGATCACAATTAGTAGATATCATTGATGCGGTGACGGGGAAGAAGATCTGTTGACTTCCTTTCAACGCGATGGAGCGCGAAGGAAGCTTAGGGGGTTCTCTTCGGCCGCAACAGTAAAAATAAAAACGTGAAGCAAAGACATGCAAGCCAACACAGACAACAAACAAAGATACAGAATATAACATGGTTCGGAATAAGGATTAATACTCCACGGAGGTGAGCTCTCTCACTGGCGGCTGTGCCAAAGCACTCTCACTATGAATGTCCTCCTTCAAGGAAAAGAAATTCCAGAGGTGGAGGAGAAAACCTCTTACAGTCAAGTCAAGATACAGGAAACAGTACAAGAAAGATAAAGATCACCACTCTCCTTCTCTCCTTCTCCGGTGAAGTGGTAGCTCTCCTCTCTCCCAATGTGCCTTCGTCTCTTGTTGGTTGGAATAATGCGGATCCCCTCACTTCTGTCATGCTTCTCCCTTTTATTCTCCCCCTCTGATCAGTTGTTGCATCGCAAGATTGCCCCGTCGTACACGTGGCCACCACGCCCATCTAGAGAATTATTCTGTTACAGACACGAGGAGCGAAGGCTCCTCAGAATATTATGTGGGGGTCCCCTTCCGTGGTGTAACAACTTCTTATCTATATTTCGGGAAATATGCTAGCCTGTCCCTTTCGACCATTTACCTTCAGCGAAACTAACCTATAGCTCACGTGTGGCGTAGCCCTTAGGCTCTTCCCAGTAACCCGAACCAACTCCTCTTTTTCCCGTACCAAACTATTTTTGAGCTGGCTATGCCGAACCGATTCTCATCCACCCCATCTACTTCTGGGCCTACCAGACCGAACTAATTCTCGCTCATCTTATAATGAAATGACCTTCGCCATTGCTTCGCTGTATCGATTACGTCGACTAGTCCTCCTGTTCTAATTGTCCCAGGTGATCACGCCCGAACCATTCTACCTTGCTTTCTTTGCCGAACCGATTATTTGGTTCAGATAGTGTCTTACACGCGAGCCCTCTGACCCAGTTCACAGAGAAGAGGTAACAGCAGTATCATTAGTCAACCCCCAAAAATAGTCAAGCGAAACTATAAGCTTGACTTTCTAAACGTCTAAAGCCTCTAATTCATCCTTTGCTCGCCAATTCAAACTCACTTTCCTCTTACGACCCTACCCCATATATTCGAGGCGGCTTAATGGGCCCATGGGCTCCACTCCTCCTTTTCTCTTAGATAGTCGAACAGTCACAAAAACCCTATATAAATCTTCGCCCCTTCCTTTTATGCATGACTTAGCGTGCCTAACAATCCAGTCATTTCCACTTCTCCCTTTCGGCGGTTTTCTTCGGCAGTGTTTCAACGACCTAGCCCTTTCTTTCACAAACGTTCCTCCTTCAACCTTCAAGTGAGTGCTCTTCCCTGTTTTATTCCTATGACCCTTAAGACCTTGACCTCGCCCCCTTGGTACGAGCACACTGTCACACAACTAAGCCGCGACCATTATTTCTTTAACCTTAGGGACCAATTCATAGATCCTTCCATAAAATGTTGTTTCACTACTAAGGTTCACCGACCACATCGTCCTCCCCCCAGTCTGACTTGCTTCTTTTCTGAACAGTTCCTTAATGGCTTGTTTTTACCTATGCCCTCTCCCTACTTAGAAATCTTAGATTTCTAACAGCTGCCTATAAACCAATTTACCCCCAATTTCTTTCGTATTTTATCGAGGGCTATTATAGTATTTCAACACCTAAATCTCCTTTTGTCCCCCCAAATATTCCACTGCTTCTTCCAATTAAAATCCTTTAAGGCAGATCTTTTTTACCTCTCTAGCCACACGGACTATCAATTCTTAATGAATATGCCTACTTCCCACAAAGGATGAGAAGAATTGTATTTCTTTGTTCAACTTCCAACACCCCTACCCCACTCAGATACTTGGAAGCTAAACCTTTCCGAGCTGCCTTCCTTCCGTGAAATGAGGACCCAATGTCCTTTCTCAGAGGTTTACAAAGTATTGGGAGAGTCCCACTGCTGCTCAAACCATCTAATGAAAACCCCTCTCCTCAGTCACTTCGGGCTGTCCTCTTTCCCCCCAACGACCCCGACCGCCATAGGTAGGATGTCATTCATATTTTGATATAGCTTCTTATTTGGATCAACCCATCTTTCTCGCCAATGAATTTTGCAGATAACCTAATGCAGGACGCTCTGGTAAAAGGCGAAGAGATCGATGCAACCAAGAAGAAGAAGACCTCCACAAAGCGAGGTAAATCTATGGCTGGCCCCTCTTCCCCTCGGAAGAAACTGCATCCGATTAAGGAAGGAGCTCCCAGTTCCTCCTGCCTTCCCACATCCTCTTCCAACCGGGAAGAATCTCATTCCCTAACCATCTATGAACCGAGGAGGAGGGATATTACACTGGCCGCCCCATCCTCTTCCCCCCGAGGGGGAAATTCTCCTTCCCATTCTCCTGTTTCATCCCCCATTCTTCTTGACTCCCCCACATACTCCCCGACCGATTCTATCCATGCCACCGCTCATCCAGAAACACATCCTTCTCCTGCTCCCCTTCAACGTATAGGTCCCCTTCTTCATTCGGAGGGGGAAGATCTTCCCCTCCCGAACCCTTCACTGGTTACATTGGGGTCTCTTCTAAAGATCCATCACCTCTCAGAGGTAAATTTTTTTAACTAATCAGGTATACAGGGCCTCTGCGACTAGATGAGCAAACTGCTGGGCGAGGTAACTATTTTCCCTCTTTACCTTTAGTATATATATATATATATATATATATATATATATATATATACGTCTGTGTGCCAACACTTAACATTTGCCTCCTTTTTCCTTCAGGTATTGACCACACATAATAAAATGATGTCCCATATATCCCAATTCTAGTCTAATGTGGAGACGCACCAGAAATAGCTCACCCAGTGGTTGAGCGAAAAGGAGCAAAAAGAATCTGATCTAGTTGTCCAATGCGAAGACTCCATGACACAATTGGCCTTGGTTCAAAGCGAGAAGGAGGAGCTTCAGCGAAAGAATGAAGACCTCGATCAGCAAATCTTCTTGCAGTCCAGCCAACTTCAGGATGTGGACCTTCTCACCCATGAACTAATGGGATACAAAAGACAGCTTGGGGATGCCATTATTCAAGCTGCTGATTCTTCAGCCACTATCCAGCAGCTGCAACGGGAACGCCAAGCATGGAAAACCACCCAAAAATCTTGCTTAGAGAGATGTGAAGAACTCTCTACCCTGGTGGCTACGTTCCCTAAAGCCCTATCGTCTATGGATCGGCAACAACAAGAACTTCATTGTGAATATACCAAGGTCTTCTCTACTTTGAGTCGGTAGGCCATGGCGGCAACAATAGAAAGGGATGGCCTGGCAGCCCAATTAGCTGAATGCCAGGCCCAACTCGCCACTTGCCAGTCCTAGCTAAAGGAATAAGAGGCCGATCTGAAGGGGTGCTACGTCAAAAAGAGGATAGATTTGTTCATACTTAGCTTCGACGGGTCTTCGACCTTAAATGCCGAACGAGGGTATCCTCCCCCCGGCACGGATACCAGCTATTTGAACCCCGTAGCGGCTTTATCCAGATGCCCCCTAGAGCTCTTTGAATTGTAGTTCGTCGCATTTCGCTCCTTGTAATGACTACTCTTTCATTGTTGAAGAATGTTTATATTGACACAGTTTTTTGTTGTTCTCCGTGTATGTCTGGGTATGGGTCGGGAATTTTAGGTGGATTCTATGCTTCTTTCTTTTTGCAAATACGACCCATTCTCTATCTCGTATGAAGTGATGACACTCAGGAATCTGTTCGAAATATCCCGGATGATCTTCTTCCGGCCCAAACCAATTTCGGCTCGGCTCACAGTTAAGTTTTTCTGGTCCCTTAATCTTCTCAAGCTTCCTGGTCGCTCCGGAAATGATACCTTGACAATTTCCTATGCTAACACCATTATGATATTAGTCTCTTCCTCTTCTTCTCTTTCCCAAGGATGGACGCAGTTCTTCTTCCCTCGACTATAAATTATCATCCCAAATGTCTTCGCCCATCCATCTCACTCTCATGGCTTCGACAGAACACCCCATCGAGATTTCTTCAGATTCTGACTCTTTCGAGTTACATGACTGGTCTACTGAAGACACGGAAGAGTTTGAGACCCGCTCGACGACGACTTCGACTTTTTGCCCCCATTCTTCTCCATCCTTGACCACTGCTCCAACTCCTACCGCGGGGAGGTCCTTCCGAGCCCCCTTCCCCTCATTCCATAATCGGGTCTGGAACCCTCCCTTAATGTGGGAATATATGGTAGGATATCCTCAAGCCTCTGATGAACTTCCTCCGCTTCCACCGGCCCTATCTTTTGTTCCAGTCCCTCCAGCGGGGACTCATCAACCTCCTTCTGTTGGAGCTCCACCAGCGGTACCTCCAGTTCAAGGCGATCTCTACAGAGTCATCTTGGCGCCTTCTCCTCCGGAGGACCCCTCTGACGATCCTCTTATTAGTGGTAATCCTAAAAAACTTATACAAGGGTTAGCCTAAAGGATGTAACTATGATCGAAAATATTAATAAAAAGAAATAAGAGGGTACTGAGACTTCTCTTTGTCGTTTTCCTGTAAATATAAAACAACTGCCACCAAAAAATACTGTCATCCCATCTGAACATACTTCCCTTTACTACTTTCGTGGAATTTAAGTTGTCCTTCTCAAAGTTACTGCGCTAATAACTTCCACTCACTGTCTTTACGTTTCTTCTTCTTTACTAGCATTTATTATTTTTACCTTCTCCATGAGTCAAGGTACCTTCTTCCTTCACCGTTATAAGGACCCCCAACCATCATTTGGTTAACATTCATATTCTCTCCACCATAGAACAAACCTCTGAACAGGGTAGCAGCTCTTTTCCTTCTGAAGAGAAGACTGAAAAGCAACGCTACATCGCTAATCTGGAAGAGCAAGTGGGATATCTACAGCGACGCTTGAGGGAGGCTTCCACCAACAACTACTCCCTGCGCCAACAACTAGCCGTGTCCCAAAAGGACTTTTCCAAGCACATCTTCATACAACAGTCTTACCTTCGGCAGCTATGGTGCCAACTCCAGCCCCGCAAAGAGGCTCCTTCCGTACCTCCCAATAAAGAACTGTAATACCCTACGAATAAGGGCGTCTTTCGTTATTTTCTTCTTTTGAGAGAAGATGTAATATGTAACCTTTCTGAAGTAATGAACTTTCTTCCATACAAGCCTTCGCTTACGTCCTTCCCCACTTATCCTCTTCTTCTGTCTTTCTTCCGACTGTGTCAAATTTTACACTTCTCTATGAAAATCAAATAGACGTGCAGCCTCTTCACCCCTTCATTGCGCAGGGATCGCATTTACACCTCCCCCATACGAGAATAAAATAACATACATCTGAGGGAATACTCAGCTCTTCCGTTCCACCAACGCACTGGGATAAAATAATATGCAGTTGAGAAATGAACTCAACTCTTCCGTTCCACCACCACACGGGGATAAAATAATATACAATTGAGGAATGAACTCAACTCTTCCGTTCTGCCACCACACAGGGATATAATAAAATATAGTTGAGGAATGAACTCAACTCTTTCGTTCCGCCATCACATGAGGATAAAATAATATACAGTTGAGAAACGAACTCAACTCTTCCGTTCCGCCACCACACGGGGAAAAAATAATATACAGTTAAGGAATGAACTCAACTCTTCTGTTCTGCCACCACACGGGGATAGAATAATATACAGTTAAGAAACAAACTCAACTCTTCCGTTGCACCACCACACAGGGATAAAATAATATACAGTTGAGAAGTGAACTCAACTCTTCCATTCCGCCATCATATAGGGATAGGATAAAATAATATACAGTTGAGGAATGAACTCAACTCTTCCGTTCCGCCACCACACGGGGATAAAATAATATACAGTTGAGAAATGAACTCAACTCTTCCGTTCCGCCACCACACGGGGATAAAATAATATACAGTTGAGAAACGAACTCAACTCTTCTGTTCCGCCATGACACTGGGATAGAATAATATACAGTTGAGAAACGAACTCAACTCTTCCGTTCCGCCACCACACGGGGATAGAATAATATATAGTTAAGGAATGAACTCAACTCTTCCGTTCTGCCACCACACAGGGATAAAATAATATACAATTGAGGAATGAACTCAACTCTTCCGTTCCGCCACCACACGGGGATAGAATAATATATAGTTGAGGAATGGACTCAACTCTTCCGTTCCACCACCACACGGGGATAAAATAATATACAATTGAGAAACAAACTCAACTCTTCCGTTCCGCCTCCACATGGGGAAAAAATAATATACAGTTAAGAAACGAACTCAACTCTTCCGTTCCACCACCACATGGGGATAAAATAATATACAGTTGAGAAACGAACTCAACTCTTCCGTTCCATCACCAAACGGGGATAGAATAATATATAGTTGAGGAATGAACTCAACTCTTCCATTTCGCCACCACACGGGGATAAAATAATATACAGTTGAGGAATGAGCTCAACTCTTCCGTTCCACCACCACACGGGGATAGAATAATATATAGTTGAAGAATGAACTCAACTCTTCCATTTCGCCACCACTCGAGGATAAAATAATATACAGTTGAGGAATGGACTCAAATCTTCCGTTCCGCCACCACACGGGGATAGGATAAAATAATATACAGTTGAGAAGTGAACTCAACTCTTCCGTTCCGCCACAACACGGGGATACTATACAGTTGAGAAACGAACTCAACTCTTCCGTTCCGCCACCACACGGGGATAAAATAATATACAGTTGAGAAACGAACTCAACTCTTCCGTTTCGCCACCACACAGGGATAAAATAATAGCAACCAACGCCCTTCTGCATAAAGAGCGCGCTAATCGGTCCTCCGGTTATGCCCTCATACTGCTATTGTTTCTTCATTCGTCTTGAAGTTGAATATCCTCATCCATACCATCATATGAAAACAAAGGTTCTAGCAGATAATGGGCCATCAAAGGAATAAATCCTCATTTCTCTTTTTCTTAGAGCCCTTTTTTCAGATTAGTAGCCCAATCAACGTTGCAAGCCCATTTCACCCTCCTTTTATAAGAAACACCTCCTCTTTCCTCTCTTCTGCTACCGTCTTTTCCCTCTGCCTTTTCATCTTCTTCTTCTTCATCATCCTTTTTTCTTTCCACTACCATCCTCCGGTGTTCCAGCCACTAACTTCCGTGCCTCTCTTCTTCCTCCAGCAGTCAAGATGTATTCCTTCTTCCAACGGGAAATAGCAAGTCGTTACCTAGCATCCAAACAAGATGAGGGCCAGCCGCCAACATCATCTTTGCATCTACTTTCGTCCATTACCGCCGCACCTGTTTCATCCCTCTCTTCTCCCCTGGCTTCTTTTGAAATCCCTGTCTCCACCGCTCCAGATGAGACTAGGGCAATCGATTCATTCTCATCTCCCATGGTGCTTGTAAACCCTAGCTCTCCCGTCCTTTCTCCTTCCTTCTTGGGTATCCGAAAATCACCCTCTTCCCCATCTCAGCCTAAGGACGGACACAGAAACGTGGTGCATCAACGCCTGTCGCCGACAGACATTACTGTGTCCGCTCCCTTTCTTTCACCAGAACCTTCTCCTGTACCTGAACCCATGATAGTTGATATTCCCCCATTGCCAGTTTCTCCCGTTGTCCATAACTTAGGAGGCCTTTCGCCTCCTTTGGATACAGACTAGGGTCCTTCTACTTTTCACCTTCCCAGCGAAGAGTTTTCCATCCCAGTGCTCTTTATATCTTCTTCCCCAAACTCCTCGCCGGACCAATCCCCTTCTACAGATTCTTCTGTACCCGTTTCACAACCAACCACACTAAGTCTTCCACCCCACACTTCTTCTTCTCCTCTCTCGGCTCCTATCTCTTTGACCTTCCTTACGGGAGCTCCTTCTTCTTTCCCTTCTGAATCTCCGACGCAATCTCCTTTTCTCATCTTTCCTTCCCCCATCATGAGTGAGCCTTCACCCCTGGTGTCATCCGTCCCTTCTTCTTCCTCTCCCAGGGGGCTTCGAATATTAAACTTGGAAGAACTAATCCCCCGGATGGAAGGCCTGCGCCACGCTCTAGAATTGGTATATTCTTCAAACCGACTTCTCTGATTGTCTTTACTTGATAACTTATTTTTAATAAATGATCCCCAGGCCTTCACCAATTATCAAGAGCTGGACCGCTCCCTCCAGCAATATCAGGCTCAATCTCTAAAATAGGAGCAATAACGACAGCGAGGAGGATTGCTCATAAATCGAGAGCAATCTTTATCAACAATACAATGCTAGGAACAATCGCGTAAGCTCTTGCCAACACCAAAAGGATGCCGAAACTATAGCGGCATTACAAGAACAACAGCGGGCTCATACAGAATCGCTACCTATTCGGCGAGACATTCAACCGGAGAAGTCTGACAGAGAGTCTTCCCCTTTTCAAGAATTAACAAATCTTCGAGAGCAGATAGCAGAACTCCTTCGGGAGAAGCAAAAGGACTCTGATATCATTGCAAACCTGCGGATTCAATACTAGAAAGCGGAGGACAAAATAGGAAATCTCCACACCCGCCTATGCAAGGAGGTACAAGAAAACTCCTCCTTAATAACCTCTAGGGTGCATGCTCACACTCGTATTCGCAGGCAGGAAATGTCCCTCCAAAGACTGAACGGTGAACTCGTTCGCGCCAGATCCTACACGAAAGAAGTAGAGGGGATTTCGGCTTCAATATGCCAAAATATGATGGACATGATAAGGCTCCTTCAGCAGGACCAAACTTCCCGAGCGAATGACATCTCGGTCTTGGATGATGCTATTATGGAAATATCTCGACGTTATAGTGAAATGCATCGAGCCCTCCGGGAGCATCAAGAGAATTGTCATAGGCTCCATCGAAATCGAAGTCCCGACCATCCGAATCGACAGGAGCGGTTAATAATCCTGATGTGTGCCACCTATCAAGACGGGTTTAATGAGGCGGTTCGACAATATGCTGACCAAGGACTTCCCCCTGTGAACCATCCTGCTCTCTCCTTACACTGGGAAGCCGGCTTTCGACGCTATCCTCCCGATCGTTTTAAATTGTAACTTGATGTATTGCTTCGGGACATGACTCCCTTTTTATCTTCTTTTCTTTTCATAGCTCGTCACATGGAATATAGTATTAATGTAAATGATTCATCAATCAAACTTGAGTTTGCCACACATCTAATCAATATATCAAATTGTCAAATACATTTCTCTGGGAACCCCTCAATTCCTTTTCTTCATCCATCACCCCTTATACAATATAAAAATATTTCAAGTGGATAACATTCCAGGGTTGAGGAAATTCCTTACCCTGATCATTCTTCAGATAATACGCTGATCCTGCTACGCGGCGCGTCACTTCATAGGGCCCCTCCAAGTTCGGAGCTAACTTTCCAGGATCCCCAATGAGATTAACTTTACACAGAACCAAATCCCCCTCTTGAAATCTTCGGGGCATCACCATTTTGTTAAAGGCTTGTTGCACTCTCCGCTTGTAAAACTCCACTCGCCTCCGTGCCACTTCCCTCTTTTCTTCCACCAAGTCCAACTTAGTGCTCCGAATAATTTGGTTCTGCTCTAGCTCGTAAACTTCCACTCGGGCGCTACTTAAAAGGGCTTCCACAGGAATAATGGCCTCCGTCCCGTATACCAGGCTGAAAGGAGTTTCTCCTGTTGCAGTTTTCGGTGTGGTTTGATAGGCCCATAAGATCCCGGGCAACTCTTCCACCCAGTTTCTTCTCTGAGCCCCCAATTTAGTCTTCAGTCCTTGAATAAGGATTCTAATAGTGACCTTGACCTGCCTATTGGCTTGAGGATGGGCTACCGAAGTAAATGCCTATTGGATATTAAGACTTTGACACCATTCCTTGATCTTTTTGCCCTGAAACTGTCGCCCATTATCGCTAACTAGCCTCCGGGGAATACCATACCGACAGACAATATTCTTCCACATGAATTGTATCATAGCATTCTCAGTAATTTTGGCAAGGGGTTCTGCTTCCACCCACTTGGAGAAATAATCCACAGCCACCAATAAGTTTTTTTTTTTGCAATGGCGCCACAGGCATAGGACCCACTATATCCATTCCCCACTGATCGAAAGGGCACGAAGCAACAACAACTTTCATTAATTCAGTCGGTCATTCGGATCGGGTACTATGCTTTTGACAGGCTGAGCAGGTTTGCACTATATGAGCTGCATCTTGTTGGATGGTAGGACAAAAGTATCCCGCTAACAAGACCTTCATCGCCAAAGCTCTCCCTCCCAGATGATTGCTGCAATAACCTTCATGGATTTCCCGAAGTACCCATTCAGCATCTTCCTTTCCCAAGCACTACAGCAGGGGCCATCCAAAAGATGTCTTGTAATTGTTTGGCTCTGTTCATTAAAATAGATGCCGCCCCTTTTTCTTCCGGGACTTTTCCCTGCTGTAGATAAACTATAATGTCAGTCCTCCAATCAAGGATCAAACCTAGCTCGGGCATGGCCTTCTCCACGTTGCATATCATCAGAGAAGTAGGGATTTCCACGCAGACTATTTCAAGTGGCTTCATTCCTTCCATCGCGCTAGCGAACCGAGCCAATTCATCCGCCTTCCCATTGCTCTCCCTCAGAATATGCTTCAAGATGACTTGATGAAAGTGAGCTTTTTCTTTCTTGAAAGCCTTCAAATATTTTTGTAATCTTTCTTCCCGAACCATAAAAGAGCCCTGAAGTTGTGATACCGCCAACTGGGAATCCGAGTGGATTATAACAACGACTTCTCCTATGGCTTTGACGGCTTGTAACCCTGCTAAAATAGCTTTATATTCAGCTTCATTATTGGACGCTCGATATTCCAGGCGTACAGCTATGCGAGTTTCTTCTTTCTTAGGGGATATTAATAGGACTCCCACCTCGCTACCTGCAGACCCAGAAGAGCCATCCACAAATACATTCCATGCATCTGATCCTTCTACTTTTATTGACGAGCTATTTTCTGAACCAACAGGTACTTTAGCCAGAAAATCAGCGAGAGCCTGAGCCTTGATAATAGTTCAGGGTTGGTAGTGAATGTCATATTCGCTTATTCTACTACCCATTTAGCCAATCTCTTAGAGAAATTAGGCTTAGTAACCACCTTACCCAATTCACTGTGAGTCAAGACAGTGATGGGGTGAGCTAGAAAGTATGGCCTCAACTTACGGGCTGTCAAAACAAGAATATATGTCAATTTCTCTAGCTCCGTGTAACGAGATTCAGTCCCTTTCAGAATATGGCTGGTATAATAAATAGGTTGTTGGTGAGAACCTTCTTGCTTCAACAAAACTGAACTGATAGCTCCCTTCGAGACGGCTAAATACATCCACAATGACTCTCCCATCGCTGGCTTGGCTAACAGCAGAAGTCCAGCTAGATACTTCTTCAACTCTTGGAAAGCCTACTCACACTGATCATTCCATTGAAATTTGGTAGCTTTGCGCAAAATCTCGAAGAAAGGTAGCCCTTTGTCCGCCGATCTGGCTATAAATCGAGATAAGGAAACAATTCTCCCCACTAGTTTTTGGGTCTCTCGCAAGTTAGTGGGTGACTTCATATTGCATAATGCTTGCACATTCTCTGGGTTAGCCTATAGTCCCTTCTTAGTTACTATATATCCCAAAAATTTTCCGCTCTTCACCCCGAACAGACATTTTTTAGGGTTCAGTTTCATGTTGTACTGCCTTAGGGTAGCGAAAGTTTTGTTTAGGTCCTTAACCAAATGTCGAGTGGTTTTTGATTTGACCAAGATATCGTCCACATAAACCTCAATATTTTTCCCTTTTTTTCTCTGTAAAGATCTTATCCATGAATCGCTGGTATGTAGCCCCCATATTTTTTAGGCCAAAGGGCATTACCACATAAGCATATAACCCTCCTGTCGTTACAAAGCTAACCCGCTTCTGATCTTCTTTGGCCAGTGGTATCTGATGATATCCCTAGTAAGCATCCATTAAAGACACCACCTCATATCCTACTGTAGAATACACCAACTGATCAATATGAGGCAAGGGGTAGCAGTTTTTAGGGCACGCTTTATTTAAATCGCAGAAATCAATACACATCCTCCATTGCCTAGAAGGCTTGGGGACCAGGACTACTTTGGAGACCCACTCGAGGAATTGAATTTCTTTCACATGACCCACTTTTAACAATTTTTATACTTCTTCAGCTATCACCTTATCCTTCTCAGGTCCAAAATGTCACCGCTTCTGTTGGATGGGTCAGACTCCTCTGGTGATGTTGAGGTGATGTTCAGCAATGCGAGGGTCAATTCCCGTGAGGTCATGCACATCTCTAGCGAAGATGTCTTCGTTCTTCTTCAGACAGGCCACCAACTCCTCCTTGGCCTCTAGCTGTTGTGCCACCCGCGTGACCTTTCCGGGAGCTATCTCCACTAGCTCTCCTTCCTCTATCTTGTCCGCCTTGGGAGGAGATTCTTCCAGGACGCATACATTAGAAATTACAATGGCCTTCCCTTTGAGGTCATCGGTTCAGGCCTTCTTTTGATCATCCCGAACCATCTACACGTAGCAGCTTCTTGTAGCTTTCTGTTCGCCTCTGACTTCACCAATCAACTGCCCGACTGGAAATTTCACCTTTTGGTGATACGGAGAAGCCACCACCTGAAAAATGGAGAGAAAGGGGCGACCCAAAATTACATTATAGGTGGACGGGGTGTCTACAATAAGAAAAGGAACTATACTGGTTTTTTGGTTGGGCTTTGTGCCCAGATTCAGGGGCAATGAAATCTGCCCTGTGGGGTGGACCACATGCCCTGCAAACCCGAAGAGGGGTGTGGGCACATCTTCTAGCAAGGCATTTCCCAGCTGCATCTGTCCATAGGCTTCCTGGAAGAGGATGTTGACAGAGCTCCCCGAATTAACTAATACCCTGGCCACTTCATAGTTGGCCAGGGAAATACGGATCACCAAGGCATCTATGTGAGGTAGCAGAATGCCTCAGAGATCTTCCGGTCCGAATGAAATTGGCGGCGCTGTCTGGATAGCCTGATCAGTGATGACAACTAGGCTTTCCATGAGATGGACGTATGATTTTCGTGCTCGATTGGAATCCCCATCAGTGGGTCCTTCTACAATAATATGAATGACCCCCCATGTGGGGGCATTATTCATATTAGATGAGGGGCCTTCACCTGATGGGCCCCCCTTGTGAAATACCTTCTGGAACTGGAGTCTGAGGGTCTGGAGGGAAAGTAACTTGCGGTGGCTAGTTATATGGACATGGACGAGCCACATTGGGTCGTAGGCCTCGCCGTGCCGGTCCTCCAGTATGAGGCCGCAATTACGGGTAAGCGGCTTGGAGGCACTCCAGCTCCTCTTGCAATTTGAAACATCGGCCGCTAGCGTGGCCGTACTCCATGTGGTACTGGCAGAAGAATGGGGCGGGTGGGTTGCGAGGTACTCCCCTATACCCCATAGGGCGCTGTAATAGACCTTGTTGATCGTAGAATTCCATCTCTCACTCCTTCCAAGTCCTCACGGGAGGAACTGCATCGGCAACCATGATCTGCAATGGCTATGCGGGGCGAGCGCCCTGTAGCAATAATCGAGGCTTGGGAGCTTCTAGTAGAAGAGGTCATGCATACCCCCATCCGGGAGGTGCTTGAGGGGCTGCAAGGTGATTTATTTCGGCAGGGACCATCACAGAGGCTCGTTCGGCTCTCCGTAGTTTCAGCCCTTCTTCCTCGTTGATATACTTCTCTGCACGGCTTCACAACTCCTCGTAGCTGTTAGCAGGCTTCCTCAAAAGTGAGAGGAAGGGGCCCTCCCTCAGCCCGTGCGGGATGGCTACTCTAAAAGCATCTGATCTTGCTGAAGGGATGCTTCTAGTGGTGGAGGTGAACCGATGAAGATACCCTCTGAGTGATTTTGAGGGCCCCTGCGTAATATGCAGTAGGATGGAGGCATCGTGCTTATATGCCTTACAGCTGGCGAACTCTTGGCAGAATATCCTTTGAAAATCAGTAAAACAAGTAATAGACCCCGAGGACAGGGTGTTAAATCATTTTTTCGCTGAACCGGTTAAGGTGGTCCGGAAGACCCAGCACTTGAGGGCGTCAGTATAGCAGTGGAGTGAGGCCTCTCCAATAAATTGTGATAGGTGTTCTTCCGGATATATTGTGTCGTCATACTTGTCTACTTGGGGATTCCGGAACTATGATGGTGGTATTTCAGAAAGGATGTCCATGGTAAAAGGGCTTGGCTCATAAACCTCCGGATCCCTAGTCGACCGGCTTTCGCCCTATTCTTCTCGTCGATTCTGGGTTAATGGCAGAGTATTCTGATGTACTCACCCTCCTAGCCCCTCTCTAGGCAATACTTCAATGTTAGTGGTTGTACGAGGTGGAGGGGGCATCTCTGGTGGCAGTCCACGAGAAGAAGGTTCACCAGAATGAGGATGAAGATATCCTGTCCTTCTCCTTTCTCTGGCGAGGGCCTCAGCCACAGCGTTGTCCACCATGGCTCTCAGTTGTGATGGTAGTATCATAATGGGGTTTTCCTCCGCTGCGGAGGCAACTAGATGTTGTATCTCTTCTGGCTGCATCTCTACGTCTCGCTCAAGTGTTCCAACAGACGATGCCAACTAATGCGGTGATGGGGAAGAAGATCTGTTGACTTCCTTTCAATGCGATGGAGTGCGAAGGAAGCTTAGGGGGTTCTCTCCGGTCGCAACAGTAAAAATGAAAATGTGAAGCAAAGACACGCAAGCCAACATAGACAATAAACCAAGACACATGACATAACATGGTTCGGAATAAGGATTCCTACTCCACGGAGGTGAGCTCTCTCACCAGCGGCTGTGCCAAAGCACTCTCATTATGAATGTCCTCCTTCATGGAAAAGAACTTCCGGAGGTGGAGGAGAAAACCTCTTACAGTCAAGTCAAGATACAGGAAGAAGTACAAGAAAGATAAAGATCACCACTCTCCTTCTCTCCTTCTTCGGCGAAGTGGTAGCTCTCCTCTCTCCCAATGTGCCTTCGTCTCTTGCTGGTTGGAATAATGTGGATCCCCTCACTTATGTCCTGCTTCTCCCTTTTATTCTCCCCCTTTGATCAGTTGTTGCATTGCAAGCTTGCCCCATCGTACACGTGGCCACCACGCCCATCTGGACAATCATTCTATTACAGACACGAGGAGCGAAGGCTCCTCGGAATATTATGTGGGGGTCCCCTTCTGTGGTGTAATAACTTCTTATCTACATTTTGGGAAATATGCTAGCATGTCCCTTTCGACCATTTACCTTCAGCGAAACTAACCTATAGCTCACGTGTGGCGTAGCCCTTAGGCTCTTCCCAGTGACCCGAACCAACTTCTCTTTTTCTCGTACCAAACTATTTTCGGGCTGGCTATGCCAAACCGGTTCTCATCCACCCCATCTACTTCTGGGCCTACCAGGCTGAACCAATTCTCGCTCATCTTATAACGAAATGACCTCTATCATTGCTTCACTATATCGATTACCTCGACTAGTCCTCCCGTTCCAATTGTCCCAGGTGATCGTGCCCGAACCATTCTACCTTGCTTTCTTTGCCGAACCGATTATTTGGTTCGGATAGTGTCTCACACACGAGCCCTCTTACCTGGTTCACAGAAAAGAGGTAACAGCAGTATCAATCATATTATGTGTAATCATATAAGTATTGAAACTATCCTTAGTCGATGAATTGATGAGATTGGACATCACCAATTCTGTGAGACTAGCACATGTTATGCTCCTTAGTTCATCCAAGCATTTGGTACTAACTGAATGGAAGCATATGGATGCTGAGAGTGAACATGTGGATGCTAGTTAAAGTAACTAGTTCATTGGAGTGACCTGCTATGAGACCATATGATTTTTAATGTCGTTGAATATCTCATTGCAACTCGAGTGTGAGATTCCTTAGACTTGAGGTATTCAAGTCATCTTGGTCATGACGCCTTATACTTTGACTTCTTTGTAGCCATCTCCATAGGAGGTGTAACTTCAGGTTGATTGGGTATAAGTCAAAATTGTTAGGAACGTTGGCGTCGCTAGAGGGGGTGAATAGCTTTTTCACTTTGTTGCTTGGAATTCTTCAATTGTGTTCATCTACAAAACTTGTTAGCCAGTGGAAATAAATAGCAATAACAAAATATGACAAACACTCGCAATACACAAGATGTAACACGGTTCGGAACCTAGGGTTCCTACTCCACAGGGCAAGCTCAATAGCGAGCTCTAGTGATGCACACCACCACTAATAAATCTCTCCTTCTTGGAAAACACTCTGGAAGTGGAGAAACCTCTTAAAAAGTGATTACAATAGTAATACAAGAAATACAACAAGTATACTAAGCAATAAACAAATACAAGTAAAGAAAACTTTACACAAAGAAAGTTTGATTGCTTGCTTTGGATTCTCTTGAAGGTCTGGAATGCAACAACACTTTCCCTTTAAAATCACTGTAAAATCCTCCATCTTGAGCTACTTTTATAACTTGCATCGAGCTGACTTTGTGCTTAGTAGTCAACTGCTAAAAGGCACCAGTCGACTGATCTCTCATCCATTGTCTCACAATGGCTCCATCCACGCTGGAACCTACCCAACGGATACCCTAGCAATCGATTGCCCTTACCATCAGTCGACTGTTGCTCGGTAGTCGACTGATCAGTCGACTACCAGAGCTTCTGTGCTTGTGTTCACTTAAAGCAGTCGCCTTCCATCCATGGCAGTCGATTGATAAAGGCCAGTCAATTTCCCATAATGGCAGTCGACTGTCAGAGCTTTATCCGAGCAGTCGAAGCTTAGTTGATTATCAGACCAATCAATTGGTCATAATCCCAGTCGATTGCTCTGAGTTGACTAGGCTGCCAAGTGTCAAACATTTGACCAGTCGACTAGTTCATAACCCTAATCGACTAATAAACCTCAAACATGAGATTTAACTCAAATATGATCCCCTCATTCTTGTTAGACCACCCTTAGCCTAAACCTAAGCCTTCTAGCCACCTTCATCAACCTCACGCATATCAGACCCTTCCAAGTCATCCATGACTTGTTCATCCATACGCTAGCCTTCAGGTGCTTTCATTAACTATTGTCATACTAACCGAGTCTACTTTACCAAGGTACATTTGGACATATGCCGTCAAGATAAACGCTTGTACTTTACGCTGCCAAATATTAGACTAATGCTGCCAAGACTACAACTTGGACTTTACGATGCCAATATCACACCCTTGGACTTCCCAATTGTCAAGTATCCATACTTGAACTTATGCCACCAAGACTATACCTTTGGACTTTCCTTGCCAAGTACCCATGACTTGGACTTTACCATTACCAAAACTCATGCTTGGACTTTTCCTTTGCCAAGACTCATGCTTAGACTTTCCATGCCAAGACCATGCTTGGACTTTCCACGCCAAGACCATGCTTGGACTTATCAATTTCCAAGAATCCAAGACTTGGACTTTCCATGATAATCACATTGTCAAATGTCAAAATACTACTCAAGTTAAACTCAGGTCTGGTCAATCGTGACCTAGGCCGATTGCACCAACAAAAGTAATCGAAGATGTTTGAATAGTCCACAGAGAATTCACCACTCCTTATGTAAAGGAGATGTATACCCTAGGTCTTTTATCAGGATTGTTACTCAAAAGTCTCTGGCCATAGCAAGCATGATAAGAAGATTGTCCTCTTGAGAATATGTATGAATAACTTGAATCCACAAGACAAAGAAACTAACTTGGGCTAGGTATGACATAGTCAACCTAGTGGGGACGAGCACATAGACCATGTTGTTAGTTATATATGAGAGATGTCCTAAGGCAATCACCTTATGTTTAAACCATTTATATGATAAATGAAGATTCACTATTTGAGTATACATGTTTTCATGTATTTGATTAGATCTTAAACTCATTTACAGAATGTCCATAATATGATTCACAGCATGAGAGAATTTGTGATTGGATCACAACTAGTGAGTATCTCTACATGTGTAATTGTGATATATTAGAATTATTTCTAGTCGATGAATTGATGGATTTGGACACCATCAATTCTGTCGAGACTAGCACGGGGTATACTCCTTGGTGTATCCAAGCAGCTGATTCTCATTGGCTGGAGACATTGTGATATCCGGAGTTAATCATGGATGCTAGTTATGGTAACTAGTTCATTGGAGTGACCAGCTGTAAGATTTTATATGGATCTCTGCATATATGGATATGTCAATGAAGTTCTTACTGCATCTTAAGTGTGATGTTCCTTTGACTTGGGGTATTCAAGTCATCTTGGTCATGAAGACTTATGCTTCGACATCTTATGCAAGAATCTCTGAGGAGATGTGAACCCGGGATGATTGGGTATAAGTCGGAGTGGCCGAAGGTGTCTGAATAGCCTATAAAGGATTCACCACTCCTTGCGAGGAGATGTATACCCATAGCATCTCATCGGATTGTTACTAAAGTCTTTGTCCAAAGCATTACATGTTTAGAGTAAGGTACTCTTAGATACATGTGCAGTAACTAGAATCTGTAGGACGAGGAAATGATACTTGGGCTAGGTGTGACATAGTTGACCTAGTGGGGACTAACACCATAGACCATGTCCTGAACCAAGTGGGTATAAGATGCGTGAAGGGAACGGGGCATGATTCAATGTAGCCGCTGAAGGGTTTCAGAAATGGTTCTGGAATCAACCGTTAATTTTTTGGTTAATTGGAGATCATGATGTACTACTAGGTGCCACTCATGATCGTTCTATAATTAATAGTTAATTATAGATGACCAACATAAATCGAGAACCTATTTGGTCACATGCACAACGAGCGTAATCCTAAGGATTTAAACCGAGCTTGAGAATGAGATTCTCAGATCGAGAGAAACTAGGTTTGGTTGTACCAAACAAGGAGCGAACATGAAATTGTTTCAGTCGCAATGGAAGCATGGATGGGCTGAGTCTTATGAAGACATGATGGATGAACCAAATTGGTTTGGTTCTAATCCAATGGTGGAGAATAAACCAAAGGGGTTTGGTTTGTTTTAAACGAATGAACCAAAGTTGGTTCGGTTCATTTTAACTTAAAATAGACCAACTCGGTTCGGTTTATTTTAACTTGTTATTGGAGTGGGTTAACGGGTTTTGGTTATGAACCAATAACTCTAAGGAGAAGTTTTCGAACACAGGCTATATAAAAACGCTGTTAGGTTTTTGGAGAGCCCTTAGTTTTATTTTGGGAAATAAACTTCTCCTCTCCTCTCCCTCTCTTCTCCTTGCCGCTGCCCAAGTATTTCACGCCGCTAGCCCCTTGTGCCACCGTCCACCCTCCTGCCGGTGTCCAAGTTGCTGTCGGCCATCCTCCGGCGACCCTCCGACGACTCTCCTTGGTTCCGGTGACCAAGGGTTGGTTGGCCATCCTCTTTGGTCGGCGCAACTCCTCCACCAAACTATCCAGTTTTTTGGACAGCTTGTTTCCTTGCATGTCAGAGCATCATTTGGATGACGTTTGGAGCTCCAACATCGGCTACCTTACCGGGGATTCGATCTTCGGTAATCCTCATAGGTGGAGGCCCAAGGATTTGTCAATCGGTTGACGAATACATCTCCGGAGAAGGGAGTTTTGGGGACTTTTTTTCGAATTCGAATTTTGATTCGGATTGTGATCTTCTCTCGATCACATCATCTTTGACACGAGGATAGTGACTCCTATGAAGACGAGGCTTGTGGCTTTGTTAAGTCATTCCGATGATACTCGGCGTGGATACGGATAGAGGCAATTCTAGCAAGAGTCGCTCCGATTGATGCTATTCCCGCTGCACGTGATACGTCAGATATAACTAGAGTAATTTTCTTTTATTGTAAAATTTGAAATTGCAATTATGTCTACACATGTTGTACTATGCATGCATGTGATGTGTGTGTTGTAATAAATTAGAGTTATTTGTAGGATATTTGAGGCCGCTAGAGGGGGGTGAATAACGGCGCGTGATGGAATTCGATCGCGTGTTCGTCTCTACAATTTCGTTAGTACGCAGCGGAATAGTAATGAAAGCAATAACAAAACAATTAACAACACACAAACACAATTGTTTAACGTGGTTCGGAATCGAACGGTTCCTACTCCACGGATCGGGTTCATACGAACCCTAGCGATGCCAATCACACACCACTATAATAAACACTCCTTCTCGGAATAATCCGGAGGCGGAGAAACCTCGTACAAGATGATTACAACAATAATCAAAAGCTACAAGCAAATACAATGAAATATAAAGCAAGACTAGTAAAGAAAAAACACTTTACAAATGCTCTTGAATGCTTGATCACTAGGTTGATCGAGTAGCACTTGGAGACCCTGAATTGCAGCAGCAACTCGCCCCAAATCGCCTCAAAGAACCATGCCAATTTCCTCCATCACGAGCTCCTTATAAAGCTTCAACCTGTGCTGGAAAAAGTCGATCAGTCGACTGATCGGGACCATCAGTCGACTGATGCCACTGTTGTCGTGAGACAATGGCTAGATCCACGCTAGATAAGTCCAACGGATCTACCATCAGTCAACTGATGGAGTCCTCACTCGACCAGTCGAGTCTCGACTCCATTCTGTGGCCGATTTCTCGAGCACCGCCGTCGGTGATCACACGATCACCGATCGCTGAGCCATCATCATTGCCCACCGCAAAATGCTAGGCCACTTCCCGCAGTCAAACCCTAGTTGACTCGGTCCAGTCGACTGCCACATGACACCAGTCGACTGACACACCTCAAACATGAGGTTTTAGCCCAAGTATGGTTCCCCCATACTTTCTAGACCACCCTTAACCTAGACCTAAGCCTTCTAGCCACCTCCATCATCCTCATGCCTCTCGGATCCCTCCAAGTCATCCATGACTTGTTCATCCATCGCACTATCCTTCAGGTGCTTCCATCGTCTATGTCATGCTAAATGTGTCTACACCGCCAAGGGACATTGGACTTATGCCGCCAAGACTCCGCTTGGACTTTACGCCGCCAACCATTGGACTTATGCTGCCAAGACTCCCGCTTGGACTTTACGCCGCCAACCATTGGACTTATGCTGCCAAGACTCCCGCTTGGACTTTACGCCACCAATATCAAACCCTTGGACTTCTCAAATGCCAAGACTCAAGCTTGGACTTTCCCATACCAACCCATGTTGGACTTTTTATGTCAAGACCCATGCTTGGACTTGTTGGACTTTTCATGCCAAGACCCATGTTTGGACTTTCCCAAATTCCAAGTGTCCCACTTGGACTTTCCTTGCCAACTCATGTTGGACTTTCCATTGCCAAGACTCATGCTTGGATTTTACCAAATACCAAGTGTCCCACTTGGACTTTCCATGCCAAGTACCCAAGACTTGGACTTTCCCATGACAATTACATTGTCATATGTTTTTGTCGAACATCAAAACATCACTCGAGTCAAACTCGAGTCCTAGTCAATTGTGACCTGGGCCGATTGCACCAACAATCTCCCCCTTTTTGATGTTTGACAAAAACCAAACAAAACATTGAGTTAGAACACTAACTCAAATCCTTTACCAATTATCCCAAATTGATAATCTTAAACATTCTCCAAATGTTCTCCCCCAAACATTCTCCCCCTTTTTGACTAACATCAAAAAGGTCTTCTCTCCAAGGAGGTCAATGTCTCATGCCCCAATGAGATCTTACAATCTCCCCCTTGGTCTAAAAATACCTAGGATGCCTACCATCTTCCTAGTGATAAGTCCTATATCACTCAAGAGAGGCAATCCTATTCACTCTCCCAATTTCCAAATTGGGTATCAAAAACCCATCAATTTTCTCAATTGATGATACTCTCCCAATAACTTCTCTTCTTCAAGGAGAAAAACACATCCATCATCCCAAGATGGATACCTCCCCCTAAAGGCTTGCTCCCCCTTGACCATTGCACCAACAATGTCCTTGGAAAGTCCCTAAGCCAATAGGAACTCTAAGCCATCAAAATTAAGGTTAGAAATTCAACATTGAACTTTCCAACACCTTAAAATTGATACAAACCCTAAACACCTCTCCTAATCTATATCTAATGGATTTTCACCCTTCATCATGCTTCCCAAAGCATATCTTAGGGTTAGGAGTGGTTAGGGACCTTAACCGCCGCTGAAATCGGGTTAAACAACCTTGGTTACCCCGAAATCAGGCTATCAGTCGAGTGATTCAGAAATCGATCCGACACTCATCGATCCGACGATCGAAAATCTCGATTTTCAGTTATCAGAAACGAGTTTTGGAAAATCATAACTAATTATACGTATATCGAAAAATCACGAGATTTGATACGTATAATACTTATGACCAATACAATGGGTGAAAAATGTTTGAAAAATATTTTACCCATAAAATAGCAAAATTGATACAAAATCCAAAAGTGACTAAAAACTTTAAAGTTTAAGCTCACTTTGTATCAATCTCATCAATGGTGATTTCTATCAAAAGATAGACTTCACCAAGGTTTTTCAAAATGATTTTAAAATATTTTCAAAACCCTATTTTGGATCATATTCCTTAGGCTCTATGTACATGACTTGTACACAAGCTTTCCTAATGATCCACATGTTGAGTTAAGACGAGTTTGGGTTCAACTAGATGCAAAAACTATGCACCTTGAACTTAACTCATATTCTAGCATCTCACATGTATCTAGGGTGTATAAATACACATACATGTCAATTGGATGTGAGATGTGGGTTTTGGTTCATTTAATCTAGGGTTTCATGCATTTCCTAGGTAACCCTACTTGATTCCCTTATAAATGGGACTTCAAGTCATGCCATTGTCCTTAGTTCAATTTTAATCAATTTAATGCATGAAATAATCATGGCATAAAGATAACAATAATTAAGCATGACCAATAATCATGATGTCATGGCATATGATAAAATCTAAAAACTCATGACATTTAAAACCTTAATCCTAAAATATGAACATGACATATAAAATGATTAAAAGTAAGCATGATGTCATGACATGTTATATGGCAAACAAAGCATGACATATAAAATATATAGATATAATAATACCTAAATTTTAATATTAATTGCCATTTGATATAATTAATCATTTTATTTTCCATATTTCTACTTTTCTCCCAAGTGTGCCAAAAACCCAAAATGACACACCAACCTCTAAACCTAAATTGTGCCAATTTGATCATTTTATCAAACTTCTCAAATAATATTGGCACATCCTAAAATCTCTTAGGATTAAGATTCAAATCTATTTCCAAGGTAACTATAACCTTGAAAATAACCTAAAGTGCCACCTTTGTCATGGTTGAGTTAACTACCCATCCAATCAAGGTTGACACATCCTAACCCCATCTAGCGTGATTCAATCACGCTCTTAGGAACCCAAAACCTATTTGAGCTCCTAGGGTTAATTAGGTATTCCTTAGGGATAACCTCCCTAGATACCTTCCTAATGACCCTTCTAGGCTTATTAGCCTTGGTCATCTAGGTCTTACTTAGATTGACTCTAGGGGAAACTCCCCTTGCAACCTTCTTAGTGACCACCCTAGGTTTCCTAGAAACCCTAGCCACTAGGCACAAACCTTGGTTACTCTTAGGGATAACTTCCCTAGTAACCTTAGTTTTTCTAGACCTAGTTTGTGTTCCATAGTCAAATGGAACATTATGATAAGCCACCTTAGGCTTAGGTTTGTGACCCAAACCTTGCTTGCCCTTGGTTGACTTTTGACTCTTAGGTCCTAAGTGTTGACTTTGAGATTTGGACCTAGACTTTTGATCATTTGACCCTTTAAATTGGTTTTGTATGTTCCTAAGGGTCTTCTCAAGTTTTTCAAGCCTTGACCTCAAGGCTTGGTTTTCAATCTCTAATTGCCCAATTTTAGAGTTTTGATTTAAACCATGGGCATGGGACTTCCTAGGCATATGCCTAGTCCACTTGGGATTAAAACCTAGATGATCCCCTATTTTCTTAATTGATTCTCTAGGAAGAATATTTTTAGGGACATTTGACCTAGATTTGTTCTTAGATAAATTATTTTTAGGGACATTAGACCTAGATTTGTTCTTAGATAAATTATTTTTAGGGACATTAGTCCCAAATTTCTCCTTACTTTCAAAATGAAAATTCTTAGCTCCTAAGCAAAAGTACTTGTTCCTATTAGCATGCTTTTCATAAATTGCAAGAGAATTAAAATTACTAGCATGCTTTTGACTTTTAAATTTAGAAGGAGCATTACTAAAATATACCTTAGGGTTTGCCTTAGAGGCTCCCCCTACATGTGTAGCTCCCTCTTTGGTCTTTTTGCTCCCCCTAGGACATTGATTCCTATAATGTCCTTTTGAATTGCACTTGAAGAATATGATGTGCTCCTTGCCTTTAGGTGTTGGGGAACCGACATCCTTGACTTTGGTGCCGGTGGAGCTTTCCTTACTCTCTTTGAACATTTGCTCTTGTAATGTCCACTTTCCCTACACTCAAAGCAAATTATATGTTTTTTATTTAAAATAAAATTGCTTGAGTTACCTAATTCGGTGGTGAGGGTCTCTTGAGCTTGTTCTTTCTCTCGACCGGATGTAGATGGTACTTCTTGTTGCTCTGGCGTTGAGGATGCTATAATCTCCTCCCCCTCAATCCTAGAAGTGGATACTTCTTCCACCTCTTCCACCTCTTCTTTCTCCGATCCGGAAGTCGACTCCCTATCAACTTCCGACTCCTCAAGCTCTTTAGATGGGGATGTGCTTGCTTGAGCTTGAGAGGGTGAGCACTCCTCTTCTTCTTCTTCTTGGACCGATGGTAAATTTTCATGGAGCTTTGCCACTTGGCTCCATAGCTCCTTTGCATCTACATAATTACCTAACATACATAAGATATTGTTAGGCATTAAATCAATTAGAAATTTCATCACCTTATCATTTTTCTCGGATGCTTGGATTTGCTCTTCGGTCCATTTCTTCTTCTTGAGGAAACCACCCCTTGGTCCTTTTGGATATTCGAATCCATCCATTAATATTGACCACTCCTCAAAGTCTTTCATCATCAAAAAAATCTTCAATCCTTCTCTTCCAAGAATTGAATCCTTCTCGTCCATAGAATGAATAAGGGACCGGTGTGTTGATGTCCCATCCTAATTGTCCTTCCATCTTCACCCTCTAGCCTTTTTGTCTTAGCTCCCGGCGGTTAGTCCGTAGAAGAGCCCCGGGCTCTGATACCAATTGTAGGATATTTGAGGCCGCAAGGGGGGGGGGGGGGTGAATAGCGGCGCGTGATGGAATTCGATCGCGTGTTCGTCTCTATAATTTCGTTAGTATGCAGCGGAATAGTAATGAAAGCAATAACGAAACAATTAACAACACGCAAATACAATTGTTTAACGTGGTTCGGAACCGAACGGTTCATACTCCACGGATCGGGTTTGTACGAACCCTAGCGATGCCAATCACACACCACTATAATAAACACTCCTTCTCGAAACAATCCGAAGGCGGAGAAACCTCGTACAAGATGATTACAACAATAATCAAAAGCTACAAGCAAATACAATGAAATACAAAGCAAGACTAGTAAAGAAAAACACTTTACAAATGCTCTTGAATGCTTGATCGCTAGGTTGATCGAGTAGCACTTGGAGACCCTGAATTGCAGCAGCAACTCGCCCCAAATCGCCTCAAAGAACCATGCCAATTTCCTCCATCACGAGCTCCTTATAAAGCTTCAACCTGTGCTGGAAAAAGTCGATCAGTCGACTGATCGGGACCATCAGTCGACTGATGCCACTGTTGTCGTGAGACAACGGCTAGATCCATGCTGGATAAGTCCAACGGATCTACCATCAGTCGACTGATCATACCCATCAGTCGACTGATGGAGTCCTCACTCGACCAGTCGAGTCTCGACTCCATTCTGTGGCCGATTTCTCGAGCACCAGTCGACTGATCACACGATCAGTCGACTGCTCGAGCCATCAGTCGACTGCCCACCTCTGGCAGTCGACTGCTAGGCCACTTCCCGCAGTCAAACCCTAGTTGACTCGGTCCAGTCGACTGCCACATGACACCAGTCGACTGGCACACCTCAAACATGAGGTTTTAGCCCAAGTATGGTTCCCCCATACTTGCTAGACCACCCTTAGCCTAGACCTAAGCCTTCTAGCCACCTCCATCAGCCTCACGCCTCTCGGATCCCTCCAAGTCATCCATGACTTGTTCATCTATCGCGCTAGCCTTCAGGTGCTTCCATCGGCTATGTCATGCTAACGGTGTCTACACCGCCAAGGCACATTGGACTTATGCCGCCAAGACTCCGCTTGGACTTTACGCCGCCAACCATTGGACTTATGCTGCCAAGACTCCTGCTTGGACTTTACGTTGCCAACCATTGGACTTATGATGTCAAGACTCCCGCTTGGACTTTACGCCGCCAATATCAAACCCTTGGACTTCTCAAATGCCAAGACTCAAGCTTGGACTTTCCCTTGCCAACCCATGTTGGACTTTTTATGTCAAGACCCATGCTCGGACTTGTTGGACTTTTCATGCCAAGACCCATGCTTGGACTTTCCCAAATGCCAAGTGTGCCACTTGGACTTCCCTTGCCAACTCATGTTGGACTTTCCATTGCCAAGACCCATGCTTGGACTTTACCAAATGCCAAGTGTCCCACTTGGTCTTTCCATGCCAAGTACCCAAGACTTGGACTTTCCCATGACAATTACATTGTCATATGTTTTTGTCGAACATCAAAACATCACTCGAGTTAAACTCGAGTCCTGGTCAATCGTGACCTGGGCCGATTGCACCAACATTATTGCTTTTTAATTCTTCCGCTGTGCACATGTTTACGAAATATGTTCGAACATACACTCGTCGCGGTGCCAGAAACCCAACAGTGGTATCAGAGCCTAGGTTGTGTTTCGACATAATCGTAAAATTGTTTTGCGATAGTTATAATTGTATTTATAGAAATTTTCTACTTTTGGAAAGTCTAGAAGTATTTATGGAAATTTTCTAATTTTGGAATGTTTAGAAGTATTTATGGAAATCTTCTACTTTTGGAAAGTTTAGAAGTATTTATGGAAATTTTCTAATTTTGGAAAGTTTAGAAGTATTTATGGAAATATTCTACTTTTGGAAAGTTTAGAAGTATTTATGGAAATTACCACTTTTCATAAATAAAATATGTGATTAGATTTAGAAATTTATTTCCTAATTTAATCATGATTTGATTTGGGGAATCAAATCTAAAACATATTTTATTTCCATAAATAGTTTTGACAATTTAGGAAATTTGTTTCCTAAATTAAATTTGACTTTCCTTAATTGAGACCTTCCATAAATAAAATATGTGATTAGATTTGAAAATTTATTTTCTAATTTAATCATGATTTGATTTGGGGAATCAAATCTCAAACATATTTTATTTCCATAAATAGTTATGACATATAGGAAATTTTGTACAAGCCATAATTGTATGCCATGTAATTGTATTAGATGTATATCATTATGCCATGTGTGTTGTGACATATGGATGTATGCCATGTATGCCATGCCATATAGATAATAGTTATTTGCATGCAAAGAGGATGAGACAATAAAACCCTTACGCAATATTAAAGCCTATACCTTCCATTAATATGGTTGGAACCAGAGTTCTGTTTCTTGTTTGGGTTGTTGGACTCTCTCCAAGCCCGACTCGAACCCGAACATGTTCAAACCATAGAATAGTTTAATACTAATATGGTAAGAGTCAGAGTTCAATCGTTAGCTTTAGTTGTAGGAATATCTCCAAGCCGAGCTAATTGGTTGAATGCGCTCTAACCATATTAAAACTATTTCTCGATCAATGGGTTGACTTTAACCTGGAGCATCGGCTTGTTGGACTCTCTCCAAGGTCGATGTGAAGGGAGGTGAAGTTGGGTGCTATGCATATGATGCATACTTGTTAATGAGTTAACAACCTTATGTATGTGTGAACATTCAATTAGTTGATAGCACATTGTGATAGTTGCATATATGTGATATGTAATTGGTATTCTTGATACCTACCATTGTAGGTATGAATGGCTTGTTGGACCCTCTCCAAGGTTGTTCATATCTATGTTGGATATCAGCACATTCGAAGATGGACCTACGATCTCCCGAAGTGATTTTGGGGTTTTTAAAATTCGAAAAATGAATGGGATTTGCAAATGTATATTGATGCATTTTCCCATCTTTCTCATATATGCTCGATTTGTATTTCTATGTTAATCGGTTGATCATGATGTCTTTGAATTTGCACTCTATTTTGAATTTGAATAAATTGACTGGGCCGAACTTCTTGGACTGGCTTAGAAACTTGAGAATTGTTCTCAAGGTGGAAAAACTTGCGTATCTCCTCGAAGAGCCTCTTCCTGCCCGTCCTAGTGATGACACAACTCTGGACTAATTGTTGGCTTATCAGAAATATGTGAGTGATTCTGAACAAGTGAGTTGCATCATGCTAGCCGCGATGGTACCCGAGCTGCAAAAGAAGCATGAGAATATGGATGTTAATACCATAGTCTTCCATCTTCATGAGTTGTTTGATGAGCAAGCGAGATCCGAAAGGTTCGAAGTCTCCAAGCTTCTCTTCACCTCTGAGATGCAAGAAGGTTCATCTGTGTTACTGCTTAACATGCTGAAGATTGTGGAGCATTCTGTGAAGCATGAGAAGGGGATGGTGTTGTTAGTTGTTTCCTCAAAGAAAGGTTCTCAGAGGAAGTCAAAGGAACAATAGAAGGGGAAGAAGAAAAAGGCTAAAAAGGCAGAACCAGCTCAAAAGGGCACTTGCCATCATTATGGCAAGGAGGGCCATTAGCGATGAAACTGCAAGATTTATCTTGAGTCCGTGAAGAAAAATAAGGTATCAAATGCCCCATCTTCTTTAGATATCTTCGTTATTGATTGTCATTCTATTTCCTTAGACACTTGGGTATTGGATACCGGGTGTGGTTCACATATGTGTAATAACATACATGGGCTAAATAATAGAAGAAGACTCGTCAAGAGAGAGTCAAATTTATGTGTTGGGAATGGAGCAAAGGTTGCTGCACTCGCCATCAGAACGTATTTGTTGAAACTCCCTATAGGACTTGTCTTAGAACTGGATAATTGCTTTTATGTTCCTTCGTTGATAAAGAACATCATTTCTATTTCTTGTTTAAATAGAAATGGTTACTATTTGGCATTTAGTAACAATTGTTGTTATATAACCTTGAATGGTGATCTTTATGGGACTGGAACTTTAAGCAATGTTATTTATATGTTGGACATATCCAGTGATATTTTTAATATCAAAGCGAGCAACAAGCATGCTCGAAAAGATAATCAATTAGACTCCTACATGTGGCATTGTTGTCTTGGCCATTCAAGCAAGAAATACATGTCTGAATTACACCGATGTGGAATTCTAGAATTCATGTAAGCAAAACATATAGGGTTTTAGGAGTAGTTTTCACTCATATCTCATTACATTTTATGTTAATTTCATGCATATGTCACTCTATTTTGCATGCATTTCCTATTTTCTGGTTCAGAGATATGCTCGTTGTACTTTTATGTGTAGGATAGCATTTCATGGGAAAATGGCACGTTTTTGGAGCAAAAATGGAGTAATTTGTGGAGCATAGACCTTAGGGAACACACACTGGCCATGTCCCAAGACTTGGGCATGTTTCCGAAGCGAAACGGATCATAACGGAGGCTCCAAAAAAAGACATGGCCAGGCCGTGTGAAAACACACGGTCATGCCTTTTTTCTAGCTCAATTTCCAACCGAGATTTCACCTGTTTTCCGGCCTTGCACATGGCCAGGCCGTGTGAAATTCATACGGCTGTGTGGCGGCACCGCGAATTCAACAAAATAGGGTTTTTCAAGCATTTATGGAAAGCTGGAGCCGCCTCTATATATAGGAAACTCATCCAAGAGGCGAGAGATCATGAGGGAGCCGCCCTAGGGCTCCCAAACCCTAGGGAGGAGGCACAACGGCTAGGATGGCACACCGAAACTCTAAAAAGCTTCAGGAACTCCCAACGGGGAGGAGAAACACTGCCAGAGGTCCACGCTTTGCACTTCAATGCCGGGGAGAAGACAACGAAAGCATTGTAATCCTTTGTTCCTACATTTTATCTCTGATATATTTGAACATGTACATGATTTGTGATTCTTCCTTTATATACATGGAGTAGTTCTTTCGATTCTAGGATTAGGGAGTAGCTTGTGTGTACATTACATGTTGGTTCATGTTAGATTCTATCTTTGAATTTAATTTGACGATTGGAAGTTGTTTTTACTATATCTATGCATGTTTGGTTTTCTACCTACTATGCTTAGGCGATACGAGGGGTGACAATCCTCGTAATCTAAGATTTAGGGGATTTTATATAAGGAACCTAGGGGTAAACCTGATCTCCTGTAACCATGGGCAGAAAGATGCGATTGAACCAGAAACGATTCATCGTAGAGATTGATTCGACATCCTCGTACCATCTATCCCATCCTTTTTAGGCGGAGATAGCTCCCGGTAGATGTAGTGGCTCATCGGGAGAGTGTATGATGTTCCTTCTACAAAACCATAGCTAAACGTCTAGATAACGACAATTGACAGCATTGTTTTGCAACACACAAGCGAAATTGAAGTCCTAGAATCACCTTTGAAGACCTCGGCATGCTCCCTTCTTCCTCCATGTGACACCGTATAGAGTATTGTCCACCGACAGCCCTCACAAGTCGAAACCTCTTAGAGTTTACTTCTGAACAATTTCAACCATTGAACATATTAATATTTGAATCCCAGTCCCTGTGAGATCGATAATCTTTTATTACTTGACGACATCCGTGCACTTGTGGGCGTTGAGCGCAAGCGCGCACTTTGAGTCCTCGACGACCTCCATCGTGAGATTTGAGGTCGCGTTCGTGTGCATCAGGAATCGTTTGAATTTGATTCATATGATACATGCGAATCATGCTTAAAAGGCAAGATGATTAAGTTATCTTTAACAGGAAAAGGTGAACAGGTGGGAGAGTTGCTTGGTCTAATACATACTGATGTATGCAGACCTATGTCAACTCAAGCTCTAGGAGGCTATAGCTCCTTCATTACCTTCACCGATGATCACTCATGGTTTGGGTATGTGTTCTTGATGAAACACAAGTCTGAAGCCTTTGAAAGGTTCAAAGAATTCAAAAATGAAGTAGAGGAACAACATGACAAGAGTATTAAAATACTTCGATCGTATCGAGGTGGTGAATACTTAAGTCAAGAGTTTCTAGATTATCTGAGAGACAATGGTATATTGTCTCAATGGACTCTGCTATATACACCACAACATATTGGTGTATCTGAGAGGTGTATCTGAACCTTGTTGGATATGGTCAGGTCAATGATGAATCATGCGAATCTTTTCAAGTCCTTTTGGGGCTATACACTTCAGACAACTATTTACTTGCTAAACAGAATGTCAACCAAGGTAGTCTCCATTACTCCATATGAGATATGAAATAGTAAGAAACCTCATGTATCTTACTTGAAATTATGAGGTTGTCCTGCTTATGTGAAGCGGACTGTATCAGACAAACTGGATGCTAAGTTTGATAAATGTCTATTTATTTAATACCCTAAGGAAACGAGGGGTTACCAATTTTATCATCCTGTAGAACAAAAGGTGTTTGTTTCAAGGCATGTTGTGTTTCTAGAGAAAGAGTTTCTCTTGCAAAAAAATAGTGGGAGTGTCGTTGAGCTTGAGGAGGCTTGAGAGACACAAATAGACATTGATGAGATACCTGGTGATGCACGACAACCAATAACTCATAGTGATGAGCCATCGGCTGGACCTATTATGACACCACGTCTTCGTAGATCTAGTAGAACACACAACATTCTTGAGAGATATGAATTTCTCGTAAGTGAATCGAACGATGTGTTACTCATTGATGATGAGGAGCCTACCAGTTATGAAGAAGTTCTGAAAAGTTCAGAAAGAGATAAATGGCTTAACGCCATGAAGTCGAAAATGGATTCCATGTATGAAAATCAAGTTTAGAACTTGGTTGACCCACCTGAAGGCATAAAGTCTATGGGTGTAAGTGGATTTTCAAGAAGAAAACCGACATGAATGGTAATGTGATTACCTATAAGGCTAGACTGGTGGTGAAAGGATATCGTCAAAAGCAAGGAGTTGACTATGACTAGACCTATTCACCTGTTGCTATACTTAAATCCATTAGGATGCTCCTGGCCATAACAGCTCATTATGATTATGAGATATGACAGATGGATGTGAAAATAGCTTTCCTTAATGGAAACCTACTCGAGGACGTGTATATGATACAACCTGAGGGTTTCACATCGATTGATAAAATCAAGATATGAAAATTGTGACGGTCTATATATGGACTGAAGCTAGCATCCAGGAGATGAAATATCCATTTTGATGAGGCAATAAAAAAATTTGATTTCTCACAAAATCCAGACGAACCTTGTGTGTACAAGAAGGTTAGTGGGAGTGCAGTAGTATTCCTAGTATTGTATGTTGATGACATATTACTTATAGGAAATGATATTTCTATCTTACAGTCAGTTAAAATTTGGTTGTCCAAGATATTCTCCATGAAAGACCTAGGAGAAGCAACCTACATTCTAGGGATTAAGATCTATAGGGATAGATCGAATCGATTGCTTGGTCTTTCGCAGTCTACATATATAGACCGAGTGCTAAAGAGGTTTAGCATGTCGGAATCCAAGAAAGGTTTCCTTCCCATCAGGCATGGGATACACCTTTCGAAGTCTATGTGTCCGCGCATAGAAGACGAGAGGATTTGCATGAGCAAGAATCCCTATGCATCCGTAATAAGGATCTATCATGTATGCTATGTTATGTATGAGGCTTGATGTATCGTATGCTCTGAGTGTCATGAGAAGATACCAGTCTGATCCAGGAATAGATCATTGGATGGCTGTTAAGACAATCCTTAAGTACTTAAGAAGAACTAAGGATGTGTTCCTAATATATGGAGAAGGGGACTTGTGAATCTAGTTCCTGGGAGCGCTACTACTCCTCTGCTGGCTAGATAGTCTGCAACATTCTGTACATTATATGAAAAGTTTGTAAAACTTGTGTTTGTTAATCTCCCAATCATCATTCTTGTTACCAACAAATTACTGGATCCTCCTTGCCAGTCCTGGTAACCTCTTGTTTGAATAGAAATTTCCACGTGATTGGCAAAATCTTCTATATTCATCATAATATCAGGTATCACATATACCATTTGTGTTCCCCTGGTTAAGTCCATCTCCATGGTTGCAATAATGGCTCGGTCTCCTCGCCATCTGGTGTCTCGTAGTATGACTAGCACCATGACGCCTGTGTTTCTTCTGTGCAAAGTATAAACTCTTATCATAACTAACCCCATATGTATATGATAAAAACCTGATTCCCTTAGCGCCTGATGACTCTGGTCAGTTACAAGTGGCAGATCCACTTGTCCTTCTTCGGTGCACAGTATGTCTTCTTCCGAGTAGTGTTGGTATACTCGGTGTTGTGTAGGTCGAAACCCTGTAGAATATAGTACCTCTGCTGGTACCATGTTTGCTCTTTGTGATCTGGAGATTTCCAGTTGTTCCTCCGGATTCACTTGACTTTCTATAGTTCGTCTGTATCTTCTTTGGCTTGGAATCAGTCTCCTTTGCATATTATACAGCCTTCTCTGACCTCTTCGGTAGTCTCTTATCTGATCTTCAGCACTTGGTACTTGTAACTCCGTGGGGGCTGTTACAGCTGGTGGTCTCGTGCTGGTAGATGCTCTGGCTGCCATTATTTCTCCTTTTCTTTTCTGAGAATTTCTGATGGATTCCTGAATATAAGAATAGAACCTTTCTTCTTAGGGATTACAGTTTCAGTCCCTAAATTCAAGCCTGAAATTCTTTTTGTAAGATCGTCAATTGCTCCTTCAAGTTCCTTTGGTGCTGATGTTGACGCGGTTGAGGCTTGCTTTAGTGCCTTCTTGCTCGCTGTGTTGTCACTGCACCACAAAAGTTGCATTTTATGAATAATGTTTCAACTTCCTGGTTTACCTTCCATTGGTGCTCACAGTAGAATTTTTCTTCTGGCATGTCCACCTGAACTTGCCATCCTTGAGGTTCTCCTACAAGAACAAACATAAATTCGTTTGTTGGAATAACGCTAGTAGCAATATTGCAGTGCTGTTCAGTTGAGTTTTCTCCTTCAGACATGCTGCATATAGCATCACTACTGCTCTCGTCTGGGTCGACTGAGACTACATCAAAGTCTTCTGGTAGGTCAAGATCATTGATCATTGCCACTCTTTCTTTATTTCCTACCTTGTTGCGACATTCTCTGGCAAAGTGTCCTTCTTCTCCACAAATGAAGCATTTGCATTTCTTGACCCTTGTCCTGTCATTTTGGTATTTTCTCTTAATCACCCGGACATGGGATTTGTGTGGCTTCCCTTTATAATTGTGGTATCCACCTTCTTGATAACGCCTTGCTGTAAAGTCTCCTTCCTTGAGCTGTTCAATCCTTTCCAGCTCTTGCAGCGCATAATAGAGATTCTGAGACGCTTGTTCTTCAATATCATCGAGCATCCTTCTTTTGTCGTGCTCTGGTGGGTGGAATAGATGCTTTCCTGTTTCATGCAAAATATCTTAATCTTGTATTACAGATAATCTTGGCGCCGTGTTTGCTAATTGATGGCAAGACCTCTTCTTACGCTTACTGGAAGATCCAGGGCAATCATGAACAAAACCAGGCATACCTAGACTTAGAAAGGTTAGTATGCAACGGTACTAAAGATCTTGTTAATTACATGAACACTTACAAAGATCTAACAGCAAGAACAGGAAGGATGTTTATTAACGAGGAATTATCAAGCAAGTTCTACAGAAAAATGCCGCCATTAATTGGGCAGCATCTTGAGTCAAAATTTCAGGAGAAATTCAGAGGCAACACTATTGGAGTTCTTCCCAGAATCCATCATGCCTACCAGGAGCTAACGGAGATGTGCAAACAAGCTACACTCCAGAGAAGCCTGAAAGACTTACAATTCTGTTCTCAGATTCCAATTCCTAGTTACTATCAAGGAGAAAGGAAAAAGTATGGACTCAGAAAAGCAAATACTTATAAAGGGAAGCCACACAAATCCCATGTCCGGGTGATTAAGAGAAAATACCAAAATGATAGGACAAGGGTCAAGAAATGCAAATGCTTCATTTGTGGAGAAGAAGGACACTTTGCCAGAGAATGTCGCAACAAGGTAGGAAATAAAGAAAGAGTGGCAATGATCAATGATCTTGACCTACCAGAAGACTTTGATGTAGTCTCAGTCGACCCAGACGAGAGCAGTAGTGATGCTATATGCAGCATGTCTGAAGGAGAAAACTCAACTGAACAGCACTGCAATATTGCTACTAGCGTTATTCCAACAAACGAATTTATGTTTGTTCTTGTAGGAGAACCTCAAGGGTGGCAAGTTCAGGTGGACATGCCAGAAGAAAAATTCTACTGTGAGCACCAATGGAAGGTAAACCAGGAAGTTGAAACATTATTCATAAAATGCAACTTTTGTGGTGCAGTGACAACACAGCGAGCAAGAAGGCACTGTTCTGAATGCAAGTGGACAGCCTGCACATTATGCTCAGATTACTACTTAAAAATTGAGACACCCACATTACCACCAGTGCCAAGTAAGTACGAAGAAAATAATTTAATATCTGAATTATTTGGCTATGTGGAATACTTGCAAGCGGAGATACGAAGATTGCAAGCGGAACTGGACAGGGTTCTCAAAAGGAATCATGAAGCGGAAACAAATCTTGAAGAAGATTTAGTAAATGAACTGCAGCAATTGAATATCAGAGATTTACAAAAGGGAAAAGAGCAGCTAAACTTCCTAGAAGTAGCTGTGTTTCAAGCAACAAGTGGACAGTACCATCCCAAAAGGACTCTCAACAGGCTGTATCATATGATTGTGGAGATTGAAATTCCTACTATTCCACCATTCAAAGTTAATGCGATACTGGACACAGGGGCAACAACCAGTATCGCTATGGGCTGTATCCTTACAATTTCAAGGATATACGCCCATAGCAGAATCAACAGGCTGTATCATATGATTGTGGAGATTGAAATTCCTACTATTCCACTTGACTGAGACTACCGAAGAGGTCAGAGAAGGCTGTATAATATGCAAAGGAGACTGATTCCAAGCCAAAGAAGATACAGACGAACTATAGAAAGTCAAGTGAATCCGGAGGAACAACTGGAAATCTCCAGATCACAAAGAGCAAACATGGTACCAGCAGAGGTACTATATTCTACAGGGTTTCGACCTACACAACACCGAGTATACCAACACTACTCGGAAGAAGACATACTGTGCACCGAAGAAGGACAAGTGGATCTGCCACTTGTAACTGACCAGAGTCATCAGGCGCTAAGGGAATCAGGTTTTTATCATATACATATGGGGTTAGTTATGATAAGAGTTTATACTTTGCACAGAAGAAACACAGGCGTCATGGTGCTAGTCATACTACGAGACACCAGATGGCGAGGAGACCGAGCCATTATTGCAACCATGGAGATGGACTTAACCAGGGGAACACAAATGGTATATGTTGACGCGGTTGAGGCTTGCTTTAGTCCTTGCACTTGAGTTTTGATTTCCTGCACTTGATTATATAACTCAATAACAAGTGATATTAAGGTGTTGTTCTGTTTGACCAGAACTCTTTGGAAATCAAACGCAGTTTTTGATTGAGAGGGTATAGAAAACCCTTGAGCTGGTGCTTCAATACTTTCAGTAGCTTTTAAAGCTTCAATATAGGCTGAGTTTTCAGTCTGTTTCTCCAAACTCATTTACCTATTAAAGACTTTAGGTCATGAACTAAGACCTCTACCTCTTTTACTTTTCTTTTTAATTCCTCCGCTACCTTTACTATCTCTTTCTCAATCACTTGTGGTTGATTTAAAGCTTCTGACACAATCGCCTTTACTTCACTTCTGGTTACAGTTTTGTTTTTCACCACTTCGTTTTCTAACAGACTTACAGCTGTCCGTAGTCTCTCGACTTCTTTTCTTAACTCCTTGTTTTCCTCTTCTAAGGTATAAAAGTGTTTCAACGAGACTTTTGACAGTAGCGAAATTTTGCTGTGAACAACTTCTAGGTTATTAGCTAGATCACTGGTTGTCGGGTTTGGTTTGTTTGCAAGTTTAAGGAATTCTAGGCTCAGGTTCTCGGGTTTCTCATACTGGACACAGGGGCAACAACCTGTTGTGTTGACCAAAAGTCAGTACCAGAGCAAGCTCTTGAAAAGAATCCTTTTACGGTAATAATCAATGGTGTTAATTCCAAGCAAGTGGCCAACTGGAAGTTCAAAGGAGGCCAGATGAAAATTGGGGAAAACAAGTTTAGAATACCGTTCACATACTCATTTGACATGACACTAGGAGATGGTATACAAATGGTCCTAGGTGGCAACTTCATCAGAAGCATGCAGGGAGGAGTTCGAATTGAAGGCAATACTGTCACCTTCTACAAAAACATAACTACCATTTCAACAAGCCCAGTAACTGTTTCAGCATTGGAAGAACTACAGCTGGAAGAAATGGAGTATATTGAAATAAAGGAAAAGGTATTCTTTACTGCCACACCTTCTAATACTTTTGTTTTGCAAAAGCATGGACCATTATTGCACAGGTTGAAGGAGCAGGGATTTATTGGGGATAACCCACTAAAGCACTGGGAAAAGAATGGAATCTTATGCAAGATTGATGTGATAAATCCAGACATTATAGTTTGCCAGGGATTAATACAATTCTGAAGAAGGTCGGAAACTCAAAAATTTATTCCAAATTCGACTTGAAATCTGGTTTTCATCAAGTCGCAATGGATCCTGCATCCATAGAATGGACGACTTTTATTTGTCCATCAGGCTTATATGAATGGTTAGCTATGCCATTCGGATTGAAGAATGCTCCGGCAATATTCCAAAGAAAGATGGATCAATGTTTTAATGGTTATTAGCTTCTTGATACGCGGGTATACGGATGCCAGCTTCCAGATATATAAGGATGATTCTAGGTCTCAGTCTGGGTATGTGTTCACCTTGAATGGGGGCGCAGTGAGTTGGAAAAGTTCCAAGCAAGACACTATAGCGGATTCTGCCACTGAGGCAGAATACATTGCTGCTTTGGAAGCAGCAAAGGAAGCGGTTTGGATCAAGAAGTTTATCTCTGAACTTGATGTAGTCACATCAATGATCCAAACACATGCTTCGCCGCTATCATCTGATCAGAGAGATTATCAGTAGGAACGAAATTCAAATCGAGAAGATTCCCACTGAAAAGAACTTAGTAGATCCTTTAACTAAGGCCTTATCTCAAAGCAAGTTTGAGGGTCATGTTAGAGCTTATGGTATTGGATACCATGGCGATTGGCATTAGGCCAAGTTAGAGTTTGTTAGTTATATATGAGAGATGTTCTAAGGCAATCACCTTATGTTTAAACCATTTATATGATAAATGAAGATTCACTATTTGAGTATACATGTTTTCATGTATTTGATTAGATCTTAAACTCATTTACAGAATGTCCACAATACGATTCACAACATGAGAGAATTTATGATTGGATCACAACTAGTGAGTATCTCTACATGTGTAATTGTGATGTATTGGAATTATCCCTAGTCGATGAATTGATGGATCTGTACAGCATCAATTCTGTCGAGACTAGCACGAGGTATACTCCTTGGTATATCCAAACAGCTGATTCTCACTGGCTGGAGACATTGTGATGTCTGGAGTTAATCGTGGATGCTAGTTATGGTAACTAGTTCATTGGAGTGACCAGCTGTAAGACTTCATATGGTTCTCTGCATATATGTGTTGGTGCAACAATGCCCCAAGCATTTATATGTTTTGATGTTTGGATAATCATCTAAGTTAGGCAACAAATTGTGATCTAATTGTGAACGTGTTCAAGTGACAGGGAAATCCAAGTATGAAGACTTGGTAAAGGCAAAGTCCAAGTATGATCTTGGCAAGAGAAGTCAAAGGTAAAGGTTTGGCGGCATAAGACCAAGCATGTTGTCTTGGCGGCATTAAGTCCAAACAAACTTTGGCAAAGGAAGTCCAAAGGCAAGTCTTGGCAGCATAAGTCCAAGCATGTAGACTTGGCGGCGTAAAGTCCAAGTACGCTTTGGCAAAGGAGAACCCAAGACATGACAAAACCGAAGGAAGCTCTTGGAAGCAAAGCGCGAAGGATGAACAAGTCGCGGACTCGGAGGGATCCTGAAGGCGCAAGGCTTAAGGAAGAGCTAGAAGGTTAAGTCTAGGTCTAGGGGGTGAAATCAAGTATGAAATAGTCATATTTGATGAGTATCGATTCGATACGATGTATCGATCGATTAGTCGGTGCTCGGAGTCGAGAATGAAACCACGACCGCATTGCGATCAAGGCAATGATCGATGTGATGTCGATCGATCGCGCCAATGGCGATCAATCGATAAACGAATACGAGCATAGAATGGAGTCACACTCGACTGCGGCCGGCGATCACTCGACTGATCACTCCATCAGTCGACTCATGGAGGGATCAGTCGACTGATGAAAGTGCCATTGGATGAAACGACTCTGAATCCGGCTATTAACCCGCACCGATGGAATGATCGATGTTGTCATCATCGACTGATCGTGCTCCAACGGGAAAATCAGCCTCTTCTCTATAAAAAGAGGGCTGGTGGAGGTTTTTGGGGTTAATGCTCATTCTCTAATTCTTCTCAAAAGTCTCCACGAGTTTTCTAGCTTTCTAAGTGATCTTAATCCTCTCCTCTTCTCTCTAAGCTTAGATCTTCATTCTTTGTAAAGAAGAGGAGTTGTGTTGTAAAGGAAAGCTCTTTAGTGGATTTGCTTGGATTGATCCACCTTAAGGATTGCCGTGGAGTAGGAGCGTTATCTCCGAACCACGTAAAGGCTTTGTTAGCATTGGTTTTCATTTCTACTTATATTATCTTTGTTTTTGCTTCCGCTAATCATTTTTGTAGAAACGAAAAATGCTATTCACCCCCCCCTCTAGCTTCAAACGATCCCCAACAAGTGGTATCAAAGCCCGGATCGCATTGGAAGATCTAGCAATCAACCGGAGCAAAGATGACATTTCAAGAGGGGTATAGCACGGCGAGGCCTTCGTTCTTCGACGGCAACGACTTTGGATATTGGAAAGGTAGGATGGAGTATTATTTAATGAACGATATTGAGAATTGGTTTAGTGTTGTAGATGGTTTTGAGAAGTCGGTCGATGAATTCGGAGCACCACTACCATCAAAAGATTGGACAAGAGAGATGGCCAAGAAAGCACAAGCAAATGCAAAAGCAATGACCACACTTCAATGTGGTCTATCCAAGGAGCAACTCTCTAAGGTCGGGCCCTTCAACTCCGCAAAAGAGCTTTGGGAGAAGATCATCGAACTCAACGAAGGATCCAAAGAGACAAGAAGGGCCAAGAGGGATCTTTTGATTGGCCAACTCCAAAGCTTCACTATGAAGACAAACGAGACCGTGAGCCAAATGCACGAGCGTTTCAAGGAAGTAGTCAACGGACTACACGTTATAGGTGAAAAGGTCGACAACTGAGACCTTGTAAGTTATGTATTACAAGCTTTCCCTAGGACCACCTTATGGGCCTCAATGGTAGATGCCTATAAGGTCTCTAGGGATCTTTCATTAGTCAAGTTAGATGAACTTTTTTGTGAATTTCAATTACATGAACAAGCTAACACTTCATCCAAAGAGAAGGGTATAACTCTTTTTGTAGGAAAGAAGGAGAAGAAGAAGAAGGAGAAGAAGGAAGTGTCCTCCTCATCCGAATCCGAGGAAGACTCATCAAGTAGTGAAGATGAGTTATCGGCAAGTGAGGTGGCACATTACGTTAAGAAGTTCGGTGGGAAGTCAAGGAGACTCACCAAGAAAGACGTGAAGAGGATGTTCCAATCCTCAAGAGGTAAATCTTCAAGTAATTTAAATTCTATCTCTAACGTGACTTGTTTTGGTTGCAACAAGAAAGGGCATATAAAGCCAAATTGCCCAGAACTAAAGAAGAAGGAGGAGAAGGAAAAGAAAAAGAAGGAAAAGAAGGAGAAGAAGAAGAAGGAGGCAATGGTGGCACAAACATGGGACACTCTAAGTATGGAGGAGTCTTCCGACGATGAGGAAGTATGCCATGCCACCCGAACTTAGCCCTCATGGCATTGGGAAGAAGCCGGGAGCTCAAGCGAGGAGTCCTCTTCCTCTTTAAGTGATGAATCATCATCAAGTGATGATGATGAGGTAAACAACTCACCTAAAATAAATTTACTTTATAAGACTATTGCATGTTTACAAAATGCTTTAAATAGATCAAAAATTAGGGTTAAAGATCTAAAATTAGAAATCAAATCACTTAAAGTGTAGATTCATCATGTTGCAAACAATCTAGTGATATTGATGAATGTACTCTTAGGGATGAAAATGATGAGTTAAGAAAAGAAATAGGTAAATTAAGAGCATGCCTAGAAAAATTCACTAATGGTTCTAAATATCTAGATATGATTATTAAGGATCAAAGGGCAATTTACAATAAGGCCGGATTAGGATATAGACCTAAGGAGAAAGAGGTAGCATTTGCATTCCTTGTTAGTAGAAAATCAATGATTAAAAGCAAGGGGAGAAAGACATAGGTACCAAAGAAATTTATAATTGATGCTAGTGGTCCTAAGATTTGGGTACTTAAGGATTGTGTTTTTTATGTGATATAGGTAGAAGAACTAAGCTTTTGGATAGTTGATAGTGGGTGCTCAAAGCATATGACCTGGGATGAGAGAAAATTCTCCACTATCAACCACACTAGCAAAGGAAAAGTGTCATTTGGTAATAGCGGCAAATTTAAAATTCTAGGAAAGGGCACCATTGAGGTATCTCCCAATCTTGCCATTCATAAAGTTCTATTAGTTAAAAATATGAAATTTAATTTACTTAGTGTAAGTCAATTATGTGATGCAAACTTTGATGTTAAATTTGATTCCTCAAAATGTTTTATAAGACACAAAACTATAAATGATTGCATGTTAGTAGGCTTTAGGAAATCAAATATATATTATGTTGATTTATCCTATGCTACTAATCCTTCCACTAAGTGTCTTATTGCAAAAGAGGAAGAAAGTTGGCTTTGGCATAGGAGGCTAGGACACATAAACATGAAGAATATAGCCAAAATAGCAAAATTGAAGCTAGTCAAAGGATTGCCTAGAGTCAAATTTCTCAAGGACAAGATGTGTGATGCTTGCCAAGAAGGGAAACAATCAAAAACATCACACAAAGGTAAAAATTTACTTAGTACCGCTTTACCTTTAGAGTTACTACATATGGATTTATTTGATTGCCATAGTACCCTATCTATAATTGGTAGTAAATATTTCTTGGTAATAGTAGATGATTTTTCTAGGTTTACTTGGGTGTTTTTCTTGAAAAATAAAGATGAAACCTTAGGAATAATCATAGGATTTAGCAAAAGAGTAGAAAATGAAAGAAAACTCAAAATCAACCGGATCCGTAGTGATCATGGTGGAGAATTTGAGAATTCTAATTTTTCAAATTTTTGCTTAGAACAAGGGTACAAGCATGAATTTTCTTGTCCTAGAACACCCCAACAAAATGGGGTTGTGGAAAGGAAAAATCGTGCCCTACAAGAAGCGGCTAGGACAATGCTTAATGCATATTCCTTACCTAGCTACTTGTGGGCGGAAGCGGTTAATACCGCTTGCTATATCCAAAATAGGGTATTGATTCATAGGTTTTTAGGAAAAACTCCATTTGAATTGTGGAATGGTACAATTCCAACAATTCATTATTTTAAGGTCTTTGGATGTAAAGTTTATATCTTAAATACCAAAGACAACCTAAGTAAGTTTGAGTCCAAAGCGGATGAAGGAATCCTAGTTGGATACTCATCCACTAGTGTAGGATATAGAGTTTACAATAAAAGGACTCAAAAGATTGAAGAATCTTCAAATGTTCAATTTGATGAAACTTCCAATACATACCCTAGGAAATCCCCTATTGATGATGATATAAATATTGAAAATCAAGAAATTACCAAACAATTTCAAGACTTAAACTTAGGGGGTAATGATCAAGGGGGAGGATTGAATCAAGGGGGAGTAAGGGATGATTCCGATGATGAGCATAGGATTGAGGTTGATCATGATCAAACTCCATCTAATACACCTCCTAGAACCATAAGAGTTCATCAAAGTCACCCCTTAGATCAAATTGTGGGTGAATTATCTCAAGGAGTTAGGACTAGGTCATTCCATAGGGATCCTACTAGTCATATTGCTCTAATCTCTCAAATTGAGCCCAAAACAATTAAAGATGCATTACTTGATCCGAATTGGATCTTAGCAATGCAAGATGAATTGACTCAATTTGAAAGGAGTCAAGTATGGGAGTTAGTTCCTAGACCAAGTGAAAACACTATTATTACTACAAGATGGGTCTTTAGGAACAAACTAGATGACCAAGGGAATATCACTAGAAATAAAGCACGATTAGTTGCAAGGGGTTTTAATCAAGTTGAAGGACTTAATTATGATGAAACATATGTCCCGGTTGCTAGGTTAGAGTCCATTAGAATACTTTTAGCGTATGCCTTCTATATGGGTTTCAAACTCCATCAAATGGATGTCAAATCGGCATTCCTAAATGGGTTTATTAAAGAAGAGGTGTATGTAGAACAACCTCCCGGGTTTGAAAATATGGACTACCCAAACCATGTATACAAGCTTAGGAAAGCCTTATATGGTTTGAAACAAGCTCCCCGGGCTTGGTATGAAAGATTGTCATCTTTCCTAATCTCTAAGGATTTCAAAAGGGGTAGTATAGATCAAACTCTCTTTATAAAGTCAACATCTAAGGACATCTTTGTAGCCCAAGTGTATGTTGATGACATTATCTTTGGGTCAACAAATGATGAACTTCTTCAAGACTTTATTCAAAATATGGAAAAGGAGTTTGAGATGAGTCTAGTTGGAGAATTAAATTTCTTCCTAGGATTGCAAGTTAAACAAACAAGTGAAGGAATTTACATTTATCAAACTAAATATGCTAAGGAAATGATTAAGAAATTTGGTTTGGAAAATGCTAAGGTAGTGTCAACTCCAATGGCAACCAATACTAAAATAGATAGTGATAGTGAAGGAAAACAAATAGATCTTACCCTTTATAGGAGCATGATTGGTAGCCTCTTGTATTTAACCGCTAGTAGACCCGACATATTATTTGCGGTTGGTATGTGTGCTAGGTATCAATCATGTAAAGAATCTCATTTAGTTGCCGTTAAGAGAATTTTAAGATATGTTAAAGGCACACTAAATGTAGGTCTATGGTACCCTAGGACTAGGTCCTTTGATTTGATTGGGTACACCGATTCCGATTATGCCGGTTGCAAATTGGATCGGAAGAGTACTAGTGGTGGATGCCAATTCCTTGGGTCCTCCCGAGTGAGTTGGAGTAGTAGGAAGCAACCTTGTGTTGCTTTATCCACCACCGAGGCCGAATATGTGGCTATGGGTGGTTGTGTAGCTCAACTATTATGGATGAAACATACCTTAGAAGATTATGAGCTATCTTACTCCAACATGAAAGTATTTTGTGATAATGTGAGCACCATTAACTTGATCAAAAATCCGGTGCATCACTCTAGGACCAAGCACATTGAAGTGAAACATCACTTCATTAGAGATCATGTGGCTAAGGGGGACATTGAGCTTAATTATATTGAATCCAAGTCCAACCTAGCTGACATATTTACCAAGGCTCTCCCCGAGGTAGAATTCTCATCACTTAGGATAGAACTTGGAATGTGCTTGGTTGAGTAAAGGTGTAGGTTTGCATGATCCTATAAAAATACTAGGATTTATACCTTTAACCATCTCACAAAATACTTAGGAAACCATGATTTTTGTATTGAGCCACCTAGACAACATGTGAGATGTTAGGAAGATGCACTTGGTTCATCATGCTTGTTATGATGCATTACTATGAACCAAAGTGTCATCTAGAGACATTAATCCTTCATTGGACCAATCATTGGGAAGGCTTATTCACAATTGATGTGCATATAGCTCCAAGAACATGATTGGAAATGTCAAATAAAACATATTTTAAACTATGTTTATTATGTTTTGAAAAATAGTTTTCAAGTGAAACACAAAAGTGATACAAAGTTTGCAAAATTTTAGAACTTTTGCTAGTTTCCAAGTTTGTATCCAAATTGAAATCTGGAAAACATATATTTTTCAAAATATTTTTCCTTGATAAAGTATGATTTCAGAAATGTGTACACAAAATTTCGTGATTTTTTTAGGTTTCTGGAATTTCTGATGCATTTCTGAATTTGGACTGAAAAGGCTGAATTTCGCATTACAGACATAGCGATCATTGGTTGAAACGATCAGTGATACACTATGTTTTCGGAAAAATAGCTCCATTTTCTGATATTTAGTGTATCTTTGATGTCCTAAAACTCTAGCATGATAATATTGGGTATAAACAACTTGTGTAACTGGTTAATGTGACGTTTTAGGGGGACTTTCACAATTTTATCTTTTTTCATCCTAAATGAACATTGTTGGTGCAAAGTTAGGATTTAAATATTCAAATTGTTTGATAGATTTTTGCTCCACATGTTTTTGTTACTCATCATGAACTATATCTTGGATTAAGGGGGAGCTAATTTTCAATTCTATACCTTAGTTCAAGATTTCAATATTTTCAATTCTTCTATGGAATATATGATTTCTTCTCTTTTTGATGTATGTCAAAGGGGGAGAAGAAATGTTTAAGTTAGAATTGGATATATGATCATATGATTATGTGTGTATCTTTAAAAGACCTAACTTAAATCATTGCCAAACATCAAAAAGGGGGAGATTGTTGGTGCAACAATGCCCCAAGCATTTATATGTTTTGATGTTTGGATAATCATCTAAGTTAGGCAACAAATTGTGATCTAATTGTGAACGTGTTCAAGTGACAGGGAAATCCAAGTATGAAGACTTGGTAAAGGCAAAGTCCAAGTATGATCTTGGCAAGAGAAGTCCAAGGTAAAGGTTTGGCGGCATAAGACCAAGCATGTTGTCTTGGCGGCATTAAGTCCAAACAAACTTTGGCAAAGGAAGTCCAAAGGAAAGTCTTGGCAGCGTAAGTCCAAGCATGTAGACTTGGCGACGTAAAGTCCAAGCACGCTTTGGCAAAGGAGAACCCAAGACATGACAAAACCGAAGGAAGCTCTTGGAAGCAAAGTGCGAAGGATGAACAAGTCGTGGACTCGGAGGGATCCTGAAGGCGCAAGGCTTAAGGAAGAGCTAGAAGGTTAAGTCTAGGTCTAGGGGGTGAAATCAAGTATGAAATAGTTATATTTGATGAGTGATACGATGTATCGATCGGTCAGTGCTCGGAGTCGGGATGAAACCACGACCATCGATCGCTTTGATCAAGCGATCGGTGATGTTGCGATCGATCGATCGCCAGCGATGGCGATCGGTGATAAACGTAAATACGAGCACAGAATGAAGTCACACTCGACTGCGGACGACGATCACTCGACTGATCACTCCATCAGTCGACTGATGGAGGGATCAGTCGAATGATGAAAGTGTCGTTGGATGAAACGACTCTGAATCCCGCGAATTCGGCTATTCAGAAGCCGTTAACCACGCCAGTAGTCGACTGATGCTGTACATCAGTCGACTGATGCTGTACATCAGTCGACTGATCATGCTTTAACGGGAAAATCAACCTCTTCTCTATAAAAAGAGGGCTGGTGGAGGTTTTTGGGGTTAATGCTCATTCTCTAATTCTTCTCAAAAGTCTCCATGAGTTTTCTAGCTTTCTAAGTGATCTTAATCCTCTCCTCTTCTCTCTAAGCTTAGATCTTCATTCTTTGTAAAGAAGAGGATTTGTGTTGTAAAGGAAAGCTCTTTAGTGGATTTGCTTAGATTGATCCACCTTAAGGATTGCCGTGGAGTAGGAGCGTTATCTCTGAACCACGTAAATGTTTTGTTAGCATTGGTTTTCATTTCTACTTATATTATCTTTGTTTTTGCTTCCGCTAATCATTTTTGTAGAAACGAAAAATGCTATTCACCCCCCCTCTAGCTTCAAACGATCCCCAACAATATGGATATGTCAATAAAGTTCTTACTGCATCTTAAGTGTGATGTTCCTTCAACTTGCGGTATTCAAGTCATCTTGGTCATGAAGACTTATGCTTTGACATCTTAAGCAAGCATCTCTGAGGAGATGTGGACCCGAGATGATTGTGTATAAGTCGAAGTGGCCGAAGGTGTTTGAATAGCCTATAAAGGATTCACCATTCCTTGCGAGGAGATGTATACCCATGGCCTCTCGTCGGATTGTTACTAAAGTCTTTGACTAAAGCATTACATGTTTAGAGTAAGGTACTCTTAGATACATGTGCAATAACTAGAATCCGTAGGACGAGGAAATGAAACTTGGGCTAGGTGTGACATAGTCGACCTAGTGGGGACTAACACCACAAACCATGTCTTGAACCAAGTGGGTATAAGAAGCATGAAGGGAACGGGGCACGATTCAATGTAGCTGCTGAAGGGTTTCAGAAATGGTTCTGGAATCAACCGTTGAATTTTCATTTAATTGGGGATCATGATGTACTACTAGGTGCCACTCATCATCGTTATATAATTAATGGTTAATTATAGACGACCAACATAAATCGGGAACCTATTTGGTCACACGCACAATGAGAATAATCCGAAGGATTTAAAATGAGCTTGAGAATGAGATTCTCAGATCGAGAGAAACTAGGTTTGGTTGGACCAAACCAAGAGCGAGCATAAAATTGTTTCAGTCGCAATGGAAGCATGGATGGGCTGAGTCTTATGAAGACATGATGGACAAAACAAATTGGTTTGGTTCTAATCCAATGGTGGATAATAAACCAAAGGGGTTTTGTTTGTTTTAAACGAATGAACCAAAGTTGGTTCAGTTCGTTTTAACTTAAAATAGACCAACTCGGTTCGGTTTATTTTAACTTAAGTTATTGGAGCAGGTTTGTTAGTGTCAGCCCTTAGTGACAATCATGAGATGATTGATTAGGGAACATGTGTATCATATTTCATTAATAAAAGGCAAGAATTGTTTATTATATTTACTTTATGCATGTGCCAGCTAAAATAAATATAATAATGCCCTTGAATAGTACGTTGTAATCTATAGTATATCAATTGGTAGAATTGATTATGAGAAGCTGTAGAGAATATTATTCTTAATATTCCTAGTCAAGTATTAATATACAAGGACAATATTAATACATTGAGACTAACATGTAGGTCAATAGATAACTTGATCTCACAAGTCATGAATATGTGATATCACATTGACACATGGGTATATATATTGAAGAATATATATACTGAATTGACCCGCCATGAGAAAGTATCATGGATCGTTATATGAGTGTCATATACTTTCTCATGTGACTATTGGTATGAATAGTCCTTAGACCTGAAGTCACTACGGTTCCCTACATAAGGAGTTATGTACTTTGGTATCGTCTAACGTCACGCCGTAATAGGGTGACTATAACGACGATCACTGGGTATATAACGAATTATGCAGAGGGATGTGAGTGATGTAGAAGGGATCTATCTCTCCTATATGACAGGAGTGATATCTTTGGCCTCTTGATAGAGTAGGACCATGGTGTAGGACTCAGATTGTCGTCTAAATGAGCTCAACCAATTTAATAATACCGAATCCCCCTAACTAAAGTAGTATAGGATAACTCGAGTCATCTCCTAACGATTGAAGACGGTGTACGGTAATTCCAGTGGTTATTGCAATTTTGATTCTTTTTTTTAGATTGAACAGAGAGGGGGGGTTGTGTATTGATTCCTAAATCATCTAATCTCAAGGAAAAAAAACAAGAAAGAACACTAAGCATAACGAATTATGTGCATTCTTGAAGTAAAGAACAACCGATGAGTAAATCAGTGCAACAACTGAATAAACGGATAAAAACTAAAACCAAACAACATCTAGACAACGATAGGGAAATTCAACCAAACACTCAACAAGCCATAAAAATCTAATCAATGCTCAGAAATGTAAAGGAAGTTAGATCTAGTAAATCTCCCTGTGTCTCTTGCCACAGGTCCAAATGAAGTGATGCGAACTCCATGTTTTGTGCTTCTAAGAAGAGAATCCTCGATCTTTGATGCTATCCGGAATTGAATCTGACGATGCGGTGGAGAAGAAAATCCTCTTGGGGCCTTGGTGGATCGGAGATGAACGGAACAAAGAGGAATCCCTTGCCTCCGCTCCGGTGGATACGTGAAGTGGTTGGTGATCGGAGATGAATGGAACGAAGAGGAATCCCTTGCCTCCGCTCCGGTGGATGCGTGAAGTGGCTGCAGATTGGAGATGAACGAAAACGAAGAGGAATCCCTCTTTTAGATCTGATCCAGTCCTCCCTCTTTTTTTTACCGCATTCGCTTCTTTTTTTTATTCAAGCCCAAAATCTTCGCTGAAATTTTAACTTTCTACCGCCAAGACAACATGCTCGTGTCGTTTAACGGAAGGAGAGCGACACGCCTATACTCGGCTGTATCCTACAAGAAGACATCGAAAATGTTAAAAATCAATCCAAATTATGTAGGAATGATCATTATAGTCCAAAACAAGTCCTGCTCATAAAATGTGCTAATTCTCGACAGTTAAACAATAAGAGGATAGAATCATCAATTATTAAAGCCAATATAAACTACCAAAATGAGTGTAATCAATTCCCCAACACTTATTCTTGCACGTCCCGGGCAAGCAAAGGAAACAACTTCCCCCTAAGTAACTCATATTGTTGCTTCAAAAGAAAGTAAAAAGTAGTTACTTAGGCTTATCAAGTTTATTTAGACCTAGGCACAATAGATCCGATTCAAACACAAGTCAATAAGCATGGTGATTTCAAACACATGATTAACTAAAACTTGATGCAATCCTCACAAGATATCTGGTGCGTAAGGTGGTGCTCTCACTCTCAATAGCATGTAAGTAAATGGGGTTTCACTCAATGCAACTAATGCTATTTCACTACCATATGCTTGCATATTTTCTACTCTCCATCACTAGATCATAAGTATCCGTGACTCCAAAGGCTTATCATCATGAAGTATAACTCATGGGAAATCACAATAAAACTTAAGAAACCAAGAGGGTGTGGAAAGATGATATGACAATGTAATAAAGAAGACAATAAACACTATCTGGGGCTTGAGGAATTTAGAAATTTCTGTTCAGTTTCAGACTTCCAAATTGCTTCCAATTGAATTTTCCTATTTATACGAATTGCAATTCCTGCATTTTAAACTCCTTCTGCTCAAATTCCCTAGCCGTGCCAATTTCTACAGATTATGTAGCTTCTTCTCCGAAATTACAGTTCCCTTTCTGCCGATTTGAATGTTGCAGAATCCTAGGGTTTCTAAAATACCGCTCCAATTCCAACATTCCAGAATTTCTAATTCATTATTAAACTTTTATTTCCAGTATCTGGAAATTAAGTTTCAACACTTCCAATTGGCTCAAATTCCAGATTCTTGAGATGAGTTTCTGGATCATGTTTAACTCCCAGAATTTCAGAACTCAATAACTGCAGTCTCAATTTTTTTTTTCATCAATTTTTTTTTCATTTTTTTTTCATTTCATATTTTTTTTTAAGTACAACTTCCCTTTTCAGACTTTCAAGCTTTTTAAAATTCAGGGTCAAGTGGCCCTTCAATCCTCTGAATTTAGTTTGAATTCCAACTTTACTTAACCTAGGTAACCGCCGGTCCAAGGTTCCAGGTCTGATATGCCAAATGTTTGACAACAAAATTTAAAATTTAGTTATGCAAAAATTCATAATTCTGCAACTTCCTCCAATTACAGACAATTGGATTTCATCATCCTTACAAACTGTCCAGTTCCAGTGTCCTGACCTTTTCATGATACCGAATAGTCCAGTAAACCAGAACACCAGGAAATCCCATATTAATCAGCTACAACTTTTTTTTTTTATGGTTAATCTGATTTCTGCCTAGATGTTGTTATCTGATGTGTCAATAAAACTAGTACACTTAATACTCTATTATCTCTGTGTGTACACATTTCTTCTCAGCTGGTATACAGTTTCCCTTTTCCTTAGTCCAAATCTCTCAACAAAGAAAATAGGACTTCAAAGACAATAAAGCTTAGTCCAACCCTGGTGCTCATGCTACCCATTATATCTCGCCTTACATTCAACAAGACAACAAGACAACAATAACCTCACATCCCCTCAAGATCCCCCACACTTAAAATTTGACCATCTCGGGCAAGAAATCCAACAAGATAAATTGTTTGAGTCAATAAGAAGAAGGCATTTATACAAAGAGGATAGCGCAAGAGAAATTCCAAGAGAATAGATAAGATAGCCTTTATCATCATCACAACTTTTATGAAATTGTAACCTTGAGAAGAAACATAGCAAGTTCTAGAGCTCTACAACAAGAGTGCATATCACACACAAGGAGAAAATGGCTAGATCCTTACTAGGTGTGTAAAATCATCAAGTACAATCAACCAATTAGCATCCATCACCACACTAATGAGCATATGCATGTAAAGTATCTAATCATGCCCTAGAATCCAGAAAACATGATAATCAAACTTAACTAACTTTCACATCCCCTAAAACTGATACGAGCACTCAAGGATTCTATTCAAAGATTTTATTCACTAACACATTTATGCAAACAAAAATAACAAAAGCATTAAAACAAAAAGAACAACTGAACTCCCCTTTAAATTGGGTAGATGGGGTTGTCTAGTGCTTCACATTCCAACACCGCATGCATTATTCCATCATGAAATTTCTTCAAGCGATGCCCATTCACTTTGAAGGTCCGCCCATCTTCCTTGTCCTGCAACTCAATCACTCCATAGGGAAAAATATTAATAATATAGAAAGGACCATCCCACTTAGATCTCAATTTACCTGGAGACCATTTGAGTCTAGTGTTGTACAATAAAACCTTGTCACCTAGTTGAAATTCTTTCCTTAGTATGTGCTTATCATGATATGCTTTGGTATTTTCCTTATAAATCCGAGAGTTCTCATAGGCTTCAAGTCTTAATTCTTTCAATTCCTGTAATTGCATTTTCCTCTCAACTCCAGCTTGATCCATGTCCAGGTTACATAACTTGACTGCCCAGAAAGCTTTATGTGCTATCTCAACTGGTAAGTGACATGCTTTTCCAAACACAATCCTAAACGGTGACATTCCAATTGGTGTTTTGAAAGCAGTTCTGTAAGCCCACAAAGCGTCATCCAACCTTTTGCTCCAATCTTTTCTGTCAGGTTTTACCATTTTTTCCAAAATCTACTTAATCTCTCTATTTGATACCTCTGCTTGCCCGTTGGTCTGAGGGTGGTAAGCAGTAGCAACTTTGTGCATAACGCCATATTTGTTAAGCAGCATCTTCATGTGTCTATTACAGAAATGGGACCCTTGATCACTAATGATCGCCCTGGGACACCCAAACCTGCAAAAGATGTTTGACCTGACAAAACTAACAACCACAGATGCATCATCAGTCCTGGTAGGAATAGCTTCCACCCACTTAGAAACATAGTCCACCGCCAATAAAATGTATGTGAAACCATAAGAAACAAGAAATGGACCCATAAAATCGATTCCCCATACATCAAACACTTCACAAAACAAAATAGACTGTTGGGGCATCTCATTTCTACATCTAATACTCCTGACTTTTTAACATTGTTCACATGTTCTAGTAAACTCATATGCATCACGGAACAGACTAGGCCAATATAAACCTGAATCTAAAATTTTCCTAGCTGTTCTTTGTGGTCCAAAATGTCCTCCACAAGATAAAGAATGGAAAAATGTAAGAACAGAATGAAACTTGCCGTTAGGAACACATCGCCTAATTACCTGATCGCTGCACCACTTCCACAAGTAAGGTTCATCCCATACATAGTATTTAGCATCACATCTTAATTTGTTAACCTGTACTTGAGAGAAATTTGCAGGTATAACACGTGCAACCAAATAATTAATGATGTCGACATACCATGGTACTTCTCCTTGTAGTGTCAGAAGTTGTTCATCTGGGAAACAATCTGGAATGGGTGTAAGCTCCCTATCTTGCATGATTATGCTCAAATGATCAGCCACCATATTTTCCTTACCACTCCTATCGCGTATTTCCACAGCGAATTCTTGGAGTAGAAGTATCCATCTGACTAATCTGGGCTTTGCATCTGACTTCTTTAAAAGGAATTTGAGAGCTGCATGATCTGAAAAGACAACCACATGAGAGCACAGTAAATATGAACGAAACTTATTCAACTCAAACACAATGGCTAGAAGCTCTTTTTCCGTGGTTGTATAATTTGCTTGAGCAGGATCTAACGTCTTGGATGCATAATAGATAACATGTGAAGCTCCTTCAACCCTTTGAGCCAACACTGCACCCACTGCAAAATTAGAAGCATCACACATTAATTCAAAAGGCAATTCCCAATTAAGAGAACGCATAATAAGAGCTGAGGTGAGAGCATCCCTGAGTTGGTTGAAAGCGTCCTTGCATTTTTCATCAAATCCAAATTCCACATCCTTTTGCAGTAAGTGTGAAAGGGGAAGGGCTATAGCACTAAAATTTTGAATGAATCTCCTGTAAAAACCTGCATGACCAAGGAAAGCTCGAACCTCCCGCACGCATGCGGGGTAAGACAAAGAAGAAATCACCTTGACCTTAGCAGGATCCTACCTCTATGCCCCTACTCGAAACAATATGTCCTAAAACAATGCCATGTTCAACCATGAAATGGCACTTCTCAAAGTTTAAAACCATGTCAGTTTCCACACATCTCTGCAAAACTTGAGAAAGACTATCTAAACATACATCGAATGATGAGCCATACATGGTAAAATCATCCATAAATACTTCCATACGATGCTCTAATAAATCTACAAAAATGCTTACCATGCATCGCTGAAATGTACCTGGGGCATTGCAGAGCCCAAAGGGCATGCGTTGGAATGCAAATGTCCCATAGGGGCATGTGAAGGTAGTCTTCTCCTGGTCCTCAGGTGCTATGCAAATCTGATAATATCCAGAAAATCCATCCAAGAAGCAGTAATGAGTCTTTCCCGCTAATCTCTCCAACATTTGATCAATAAAAGGTAGTGGGAAATGATCCTTCCTTGTAGCCTGGTTAAGCTTCCGATAATCTATGCACACCCTCCATGAATTTTTCACTCTCGTGGAAATCATCTCATTGTCCTCATTGACAATCACTGTCATCCCCTTTGAATCTCTGTCTTTACCACTTCGGTAAGCAATGAGTTCAATCTTCTCTGTGGTTGCCTTACTGGGTACTTGTTCTTCTCCAGGAAGATCCTATGCATACAAAAGGAAGGGTTGATGCCAGGAATATCTGCAATGGTCCATCCTATGGCCTTCTGATAAAGCCTTAGCAGATTCAACAACCTTGTCTCCTAATTTGCTCCTAAATTCTTAGCAATAATGACTGGTAATTTCTCCTCTTTCCCCAAGTAAGCATACTTCAAGTGATCCGATAGAGGTTTCAATTCTAGTTTTGGAGGTTGATCATGGGAAGGAAACAATTTTTCAGGACCTGCTTCCATTAACGAAATCCCTGCACAAACAACCACAATGTCATCAATGATGCTAATAGAGTCATCATCTATTACCTCAGAGTCGGTATCCCTATCTGTCATGCCCGCCCTTTTCGGACCCAAAATCCGGAAGGGGCAGCGCGTGACGCGACCGTACATACATACATTACATACAGCGGAAGACTTTATACATACTTCTTTATTCTTACAGCGGAAGACTTTAGACTTATTTTTTTTTCCTTTTAAACATATGCATTGACATATACCTATATATATACTTCTTTTTCTTAACGTAGGGCATGCATCATAGCATATATAGATACTTCTTCTTACTTCTTCCTTACTTCTTCTTATTAACATAGAGCATGCATCATAACATCTATAGATACTTAGTGCTTAGTTCAAGTTCTTAAACATCGTCGTCATACGGAGACATAAGTAAGGACATCCATAAACATCATCATCATAGGTAAACATATATATATAAACCTAACGGATCTTCTCCACCATGCCACTGCCACACACATTTGGCCCCTCCTGCTGCTCCCTTTAGTTTATCCATCCCTTACCCTTATCTGCAGTACGAGGGAAAGATAAACTATAAACACATAGGCTTAGTAAGATCCAGTCCTACTCACAAAAACCATATATCGACATTAATCATGGCATGTAACATTCATAACATATAAGCCATATAACATGTAACATACATGGCATAATCAACTTAACATGTAGCATAAGTAACGTGAGTAAACATAACATGTCTCATCCATAGCATGGCAGCATAACATGTATCATCTATAACATAGCATCATATCATTTACATTTAGGACTTAATTAAACATAACATATAACATACGTAACATAGTGACATAACATGGCATATCAAACATAACATACTTCATATGTAACATAGTGGCATAAACATGGCATATCAAACATAACATACATCATATGTAGCATAGTGACATAAACATGACATATCAAACATAACATGCATCATATGTAGCATAGAGACATAAACATGACATATCAAACATAACATACATCATATGTAACATATCAACATGGCATGTGAACATAACAATCTAATCATGTAACATATGCAAGATGCTTTTGAAAACATATATTATAGGTACGTAAATATAAATCTCAACATATTTGGGCCCGGCATTGTACCACTTCTTCATTATCATAGCGCGCATCCCTAAATAGGCCCGAGGTAGCAAGTCTCGAACCTAATAGGTTACTAGGCCCGATCTTAGTCCGTCGACCTAGGGAAATCGTCATAGCGTAGAAGCCCATCCTAGGCCCGAGTCTTACTCCATCGACCTAAGGCATCTTGGAGCCCATCCCGTACTAGGCCCGAGTCTTATTCCATCGACCTAGGGGCAATCATACATAGAAGCCCATCCTAGGCCCGAGTCTTATTCCATCGACCTAGGGCATCTTAGGAGCCCATCCCTTCTTGGACCTTGTTAAGGTCTTGGTACAAGCCATGCAGAAGGAAAAATACTTATATGCTTATTTTATAACATAGCTTATTTCATTTTGCAAACATAGCATACTTCATTTCATAACACATCATGCTTCCCTTCATGAACATATCATCTTTCATTTCGTAAACATACCATTCTTCATTTCATAACATATCATTCTTCATTTCATCATCATGTCATATTCATGTCATGAACATATCATTTTGTTTCATTTCATAATCTTATCTTTTTCGATTTCATAACATATTTTAAACATCGCATACACATAGACATGGCATAAGGCATGACATGAATTTACCCAACATAAAACACATGTTAGCCTATTTATTTAACTTAACAACAACTTCATAAACACATAAGACTTGAATTAACCTAAGGCATGTTATCTTCATCTAGCATTAATTAATATCACAAGTCAACATGCATTCACCCAACATAAAACACATGTTAGCCTATTCATTTAACTTAACAACAACTTCATATGCACATAAGACTTGAATTAACCTAAGGCATGTTATCTTCATCTAGCATTAATTAATATCACAAGTCAACATGCATTCACCCAACATAAAACACATGTTAGCCTATTCATTTAACTTAACAACAACTTCATATGCACATAAGACTTGAATTAAAACTTCATCTAATCCCCAAAATGCATGATGGCCGAATGGTCCATAGGGGTGTCTAGGGCTATCCTTCATCCTAATTCATTTAACACAACCACAACTATTCATGGTGGCCGAATGATCCATAGGGTTTCCTAGGGTTATCTTTTAACCTAATTCATTTAACATAACACAACAACTTCATTTGCATATAAAACAAGAACTAGACTTCATTTAATCACCCAAAAGTCATGGTGGCCGAATGATCCAAGTAGGTTTTTAGGGTTAGCTTTTGTCCTAATCCATCTTAAATCCTAACATCATCATATAGTTACAAAAACATAGCATAGAACTTCATTAAAACCCTAAAACATGGCTTGGCCGAATGGATCTTGGTGGCTATTAGGGTTAACCTTTAACCTAATTCATTTTAACATAACAACAACATCATAAGCCTACAAAAATATGGATTAAACTTCATTGAATCATCAAGATCTAGGGGTGGCCGAATGGTCCATGTAGGTCTTTAGGGTTAACCTTTAACCTAATCCATTTTAAATCCTAGCATCATCATATAGTTACAAAAAACATAGCATGGAACTCATTGAAACCTAGAATCATGGCTTGGCCGAATAGGCTTTAGTGGCTATTAGGGTTAGCTTTTAACCTAATCCCTTTTTCCATGTTAACATCATCATCTACTTCCTAAACATAGCATACAACTTCATTGATAAACTAAAACATAGCTTGGCCGGATATAACATATAGATTTCTTTTACAAACATCAATCGAAGCTACTCGTATGCAGGTGAGGGATACTTACATCCTTCGCTTTGCTTGTAGTGTGAGATAAACTAAGGAACACAAAACCTAGCCCTTGCTTCTTGCTTGAAGGAGTTTCGGCCAAGAGTGGAAATGGAGAGGAAATGGAGAGGAAGAGCTTTAGGATTTCGGTGAGAAGAAGAAGAGAAGTGGAGAAAGTGAAGTTGCTCACTCATGCCTCCTCATCCCCCCCTATTTATTCACCTAAAGAGTCCCTTAATCTTTCTTACACTTAACCATAATTTCCCTTATTCCTCTAATGATATAGTCCTAGTGGGCTTCTGGTTAGTGGGTGCATCTATAGGGCTTGGCTATCTCTAGAGGTTTGGGGTTCAATTCCTAGGCCTTGCACCCCTTTTTGGCTTATTTTCTTTTATTTTTGAAAAGGCCCACATAAAGCCCATGATCATCAAGCCAAAAATTATTGTAAAATTACTAGAAATTTTATGGGCATTACACTATCAATCCACGAAGTCTCTGCACTACCTTCCAACTCATCAAGAATATCAATGTTAAGTAGTGAGTGATCTTCTTCAGGATACCTCATTGCTTCAAGTATGCTAAACTGTACCACTGTGTCTCCAAACTCCATGGTCAATGTTCCTGCATGTACATCAATCTTTGTCCTTGCAGTCTTGAGGAATGACCTCCCTAAAATCAGAGGAGTCTGGCTTGAAGTCATGTCTCTCTCCATATCAAGAATGTAGAAATCAGCTGGAAAAATCAGATCCTTCACCTTAACTAAGACATCTTCAATAACACCATCTGGATGAGCTAAACTTCAGTTGGCTAATTGAATAATTACCCCAGTTGGTTGTAATGGTCCAATACCTAGGGATAGGAAAACAGACTTAGGCATGACATTGATGGATGCACCCAGATCCAACATTGCATTTGAAAAACTGCATTCTCCAATCACACATGGTATGGTAAACATTCCTGGATCTTTACATTTCATGGGCATTGACTGAATCAAAGATGATACATTCTTTCCCATGCTTACCAGTTCATTACCTTTCAGTTTCCTCTTATGAACACAAAGATCCTTCAAAAACTTAGCATATTTTGGAATATGTTTGATAACCTTCAATAATGGTATGTTTACTTCCACCTTACTGAAGATGTCCACCAATTCTTCAAGATCATTTGTCCTTCTTGCAGTAACATTTTTATTAGAAATTCTTGCTCTTTGAGGGAAGGGAATCTGCAATGTCTCTTGTGATTTAACACCTGATTGTAGTCCTTGTTCCTTTTCTTCGTCAGAAACTGCTATAGGCACAGGTGCATGAACTGTGGTAGGTTTCAAGTGGATATAGCATATATAGTTTTCCACTTAGTGACATAGCACTCACATTCCTCCGGGTTTGGAATAGACCGAGATGGTAATTGACCGACCTGGGGATCAAAGCCGATCGAGTGTAGTAGCCATCTGACTCATTTGCCTTTCTAAATTCTGAATGGTTGTGTCACTCCTTTGTTGATGCTGCTAAAATTGTGCTTGTTGTTGTAACAGATCAAGTTGCTGCATCATGTCCTTCAAATCTTGTGTGGATGAGTCTAAGTGACTTGGTCTAGGAATAGGCTGTGATTGTGGAATCTGGGAAGGCTTGTACTGAATGGGGTTATTATGAAATCCTAGAGGCTTTTGCAAGTTTGTTGCAGCAGGCTGGAATAATTGTTGTTGTGCCCGATTGGTCTGCTACTATGCAGAATTGTTTCCATATCTTAGATTGGGATGATCCCTCCATCCAGGGTTGTATGTAGCTGACATCGGATCATATTGTGGTCTTTGTGATTGCTGATATTGAGATCTATTCTGAAATATATTTGTTGCTGCCATCTGGTCCGAGAAAAGTCCTCCTTCCTCCAACTGCAAGGTTAAGCAGGTATCAGTCGAGTGTGCTGCACTGGCACAAATGCTGCAAACTCGTGCTTGTTGAACAGAGTGTGAAGATGCCTGTTGAGTCTGACTTATAGCTATCTGCCTTAACATTGTTTCAATCCCATCCAACCGACTCTTAATTCGAGGCTGTTCAATATCAGAATCCTGAACATGGTGTACACTCTTGATAGGTGCAGTCCAACTCCCAAATTGCTGATAGTTGGCTGCCATAATCTCAATAAGTTCCTTGGCTTGAGAAGGTGTTTTGTTTACAAGCGCTCCTCCACTAGTAGCATCTATCATACTCCTATCCATAGGCAACAATCCTTCGTAGAAGTATTGAATCAACAATTGCTCACTAATTTGGTATTGGAGGCAGCTTGCACAGAGTCTCTTGAAACGCTCCCAATACTCGTATAATGTTTCTCCAATCATTTGTTGAACTTCGCATATATTTTTCCTGATTGCTACAATCCTTGATGCAGGAAAGAAGTTTTCCAAAAATATTCTGCTCATATCATTCCAACTAGTAATGGATCCTGGGGGAAGATAGTAATACCAATCCTTAGCCTTATCTGTCAATGAAAATGGAAACGCCCTGAGCTTCATGTCATCCTCTGATATGGTTTGAGGCTTCATGGTTGAGCACACCATATGGAATTCTTGTAGGTGTCTGTTTGAATCCTCACCAGCTAAGCCATGAAACTTTGGTAGCAGATGAATTACCCCTGATCTCAGCTCAAAATCCCCTTCAAGTCCGACACGGATACACAAAGGTGATAAGCTACATTTGGCTCTCGCCAATTCTGAGTGTTCTATTACGCGCTTTTGTGTTGTTGTCTTCCATGTTAATCATCAATTCCTCCAGCTCAGAAAGCGTGGAATGTTCTGTCAATCTCTAGATCGTATGCTGGTAACTGCTTTGTAGATGCCCTAGTCATGCACTATAGTCTCACTGCAAGCAAGAAAACAAGACACAACTAGTGTAGAATAGGTATAGCAACGACAAGTATAATGAGGTATTGAAATGTCAAATGGTTTTCTTTAATTTTTATTACCTCCTCAGCAATAAAAGTAAATGAAAATAGAATTGGAAATTGAGAAGTAAATTTTTTTTTTCAAGCAAACACATTATAACTACCTATGCACCTCTATCAAATCCCCGGCTACGACGCCAAAAATTGGTGTAGGACTCAGATTGTCATCTAAATGCGCTCAACCAAATTAATAATACCGAATCCCCCTAACTAAAGTAGTATAGGATAACTCGAGTCGTCTCCCAACGATTGAAGACGGTGTACAGTAATTCCAGTGGTTATTGCAGTTTTGATTCTTTTTTTAGATTGAACAGAGAGGGGGGGGGTTGTGTATTGATTCCTAAATCATCTAATCTCAAGGAAAAAAAAACAAGAAAGAACACTAAGCATAACGAATTATGTGCATTCTTGAAGTAAAGAACAACCGATGAGTAAATCAGTGCAACAACTGAATAAACGGATAAAAACTAAAACCAAACAACATCTAGACAACGATAGGGAAATTCAACCAAACACTCAACAAGCCAAACAAATCTAATCAATGCTCAGAAATTTAAAGGAAGTTAGGTCTAGTAAATCTCCCTGTGTCTCTTGCCATAGGTCGAAATGAAGTGATGCGAACTCCACGTTTTGTGCTTCTAAGAAGAGAATCCCCGATCTTTGATGCTATCCGGAATTGAATCTGACGATGCGATGGAGAAGAAAATCCTCTTGGGGCCTTGGTGGATCGGAGATGAACGGAACGAAGAGGAATCCCTTGCCTCCACTCCGGTGGATGCATGAAGTGGCTGGTGATCGGAGATGAATGGAACGAAGAGGAATCCCTTGCCTCCGCTCCGGTGGATGCGTGAAGTGACTGCGGATTGGAGATGAACGAAAATGAAGAGGAATCCCTCTTTTAGATCTGATCTAGTCCTCCCTCTTTTTTTTACCGCCTTCGCTTCTTTTTTTTATTCAAGCCCAAAATCTTCGCTGAAATTTTAACTTTCTACCGCCAAGACAACATGCCCATGTCGTTTAACGTAAGGAGAGCGACATGCCTATGCTTGACTGTATCCTACAAGAAGACATCAAAAATGTTAAAAATCAATCCAAATTATGTAGGAATGATCATTATAGTCCAAAACAAGTCCTACTCATAAAATGTGTTAATTCTCGACAATTAAACAATAAGAGGATAGAATCATCAATTATTAAAGCCAATATAAACTACCAAAATGAGTGTTATCAGACCACGAAATGCATGTCCATGCTCAAATCAGTCAATATGAGATATTGAGCTCATTTGTTTGAGTGAGTCTACTTGGGGATCAAGAAACATAAATATCGATAAGAGGATGACATTGTCTATGCCTCATTGATCGATCTAAGATATCATAGATAGAAGGACACCGTCATACATGATAATAGTCACGGAAAGGTTGTTGGATCTCGATGATCTTGTAACTTGGATAACAATGATGTATTGCTAGATGCCGCTCATTGCTTATGTATCTAAAAGGGTTTTAGATACATTGCCAACATTACAAGAGCCTATAGGGTCATACACAAATGACATTCTATTTTGGAGATGGTTTCTTTTAGTTGGACTAAACGGACAATTGAGCATATGGCCAAGATTTGAGTTAGACTCAAAATGGTTAAACTTGAGTTAGACTCAAGTTGAACCATGGAAGATGATTCATCATTATACATGATTAATTTGATTAATCATGCATGGGAATACCAAGAGCCTTGGTATTCATGATGAGAATTCATGAAGGAGAATACCAAGGGTCTTGGTATTAAGAGATGTCTTAATGGGAGATAATAGTATTGATTGCTATGGGATTAAAAGGCCTCTTTTGGTGTTTCACGTTGAGATCAATTGGTGTGGTTTTTGCTTTGGGCGTGTAAGCCAAAAGGGCCAAGAGAAGAGTTCTCTTATCTCCTCCTTCCTCTCCTTCTTCTTCCGAAAGGAATTCTTGGCATTTTGCTAGGGGTTGCTAGCACAACGTGACTCCAAAGCTAGTGTGGGTGTCAGTGTGGATACCATAGATATACGGTTACCCTTACCGTATTGAGATCCGACAGCGTTTGGAAAAGCGGGATTGTGAAGGGCATGCACCGAAGGTATATTCCTCCTCTAGATAAGATCTAGACTAGAAAGATAATGATTTATATAGTTTTGCATGGATCTCTGGTGGGATCCGGTATAATTATTGTTTCCGCTGCGGTTGTGCGAAGTATTCGCTCGCGATGTTGTGAACATCAGATCCGGACCGGTTTTCCAACAGTGGTATCAGAGCCACTTGCAAAACATATACTTCGTTATAATGATTTATATGTGATATAAATTAGTTTTTTCATGTTTTCTATGAGATATAAAACATGTAGATTATGGGTACACAATTTTTTGGCTTGGAATGTTGATAAAGGGGCAAAAACGAAGTGGAACAGTACGACACACGGCCGTGTTGAAAAACATGGACTGGTCATGTTCAACCCCATGACCGTGTTGAAGAACACGGCCTGGCCGTGGGCGCCTCTGGAAGAGAAACCCACGGCCGTGTGGAAAGACACGGCCTGCCCGTGTGGGCCTATGATCACTCTAGAATGGCTTTGTCAATTGGCATGGCCCGACCGTGTTGGACACGGGATGCTCCGGAAGCAAGGGTCTTGGGTTCATAGCGGGACCGCCGTGGCGTTGCGGCTTATCGGCGAAGCGGCTTTAAAATTTGTGTATGTATAATTAATTTTATAAAATCACATCATTATGAATGATATGATTCATGGTGCATGGTTATGGCCTAGGACCCAATATGATTGTGGCCGTATGTGTTGTGTGTGCATGTTGTAATTCATAATGCGGCTTGCATGTCACGCCTTCATCTCTATTTTTTCTGTTGTAAAATAGATTTAGACTCGAATGTAACTCGAGTGTTCTTATTTTGTAATGTACAAAATGAAGAAATGGAAAGTCCATTGAAGGTTGAAGTTACAAGGAGGATGCCGACAACACTGGATGACCAAAGGAAGCACTTGGAGAAGATGCCATCCCTAGGTTATCCATTCGCTCTTCTCATTAGCTTGAGAAGATCGTAGAATCGGGCCATAACCATGTCACGTTTAAAAATTATATGTTGATATATATTATGCTTGCATGTGATGCTTGTGTATGTGATGCTTGTATGAGATGCATGCGTAGTTAGTTGTCACAAAATTAGGTCACTTATTATATGCCTACCAAAGTTTAATACTTACTATTACCTTGTTCAATCGTAGCGTGTTTGCCAAAGCAAAGTGACTCGATTTACCTTGGTAAAGTACGACAGAACAATTGTGATGTCCGCCTATTAAACTTTGGGTTTGACTTAACTAAGCTCTCTCAATTAGATTGATGAACTTAGAGGCATAGCTCATAAGAGATATCTATCTACATTATACAAATCTTGGGCGATTAGCTAAAGCTAACTCAAGATGAGTAGTAATTTAGAAGGATATCTCATTCGATGGGCATATGAACAAATGTTGTTCATAAAGATATACAAGAGTTACATTAGATATAATTGGTACGAGTTACCTACCTAATTTATACAAGTCTTGGGCGATTAGCCAAAGCTAACTCAAGATGTGGTATAATATGGATCTTGTACCACTTTGTGACCAGTGGGAGAATCATTTAGTTAAAGGCCTAATTAAATGAATGAAATATGATACATGTCTGCATTTCTATTGTAGATCACTATGTCTTCAAATACGTCAAATATCCTATCTCTACGATCGGTCCTTGAGAAGGACAAGCTCAATGAAGCAAACTTTATTGACTGGTATAGGAATTTGAGAATAGTTCTCAAATAGAAGTGGAAACTCTATGTCCTAGAGCAACCTATTCCTAAACCACCCACCAACAATGCCACTCGTGCTGATAAGGATGCTTACAAGAAGCATCAAGATGATGCATTAGATGCATCATGTCTTATGCTTGTAACCATGAACTCTGAGCTTCAGAAGCAACATGAGAACATGGATGCCTTTGCTATGGTTGCACACCTGAAGCAACTATATCAAGGGCAAGCGAGGCATGAGAGATCCGAGGTATCTAAGGCATTGTTTCAATGCAAGATGCAAGAAGGAACACCCGTAGGAACTCACGTACTCAAGATGATTGGGTACGTGGAGAACCTTGAGAGATTGGGATTTCCTTTAGGCTAAGAGTTGGCCACTGACCTTATTCTGCATTCCTTACCTAGAGACTTTAGTCAATTTGTCATGAATTATTACATGAGTAAAATTGACAAATAGTTGCCTGAGCTCTTAAGCATGTTAAGAACTGCTGAGAGCAATCTTAAGAAGATACAACCTAGTACTAGTAATGTACTTATGGTTAAAAAGGGAAAAGGTAAGAAGAAGTCTAAAGGCAAGACCCAAGAAAAGGGCAAGAAAGCATTGAAGCCCAAAGGTGGGGTGGCCAAGGAAGGGACTTGCTTCCATTGTAAGCAAGCTGGACATTGGAAGAGGAACTGTAAAAAGTATCTTGAGGAAGTCAAGAAGAAGAAAAGTGAGACTTCTGCTTCAGGTATACATGTTATAGAAGTCAATATATCTATTTCTTCTTTATGGGTATTTGATACCGGTTGTGCTTCTCACATTTGCACTAATGTGCAGGGCCTGAGAAGAAGTAGATCATTGATGCAAGGGGAAGTGGACCTGCGTGTGGGCAATGGCGCAAGAGTTGCTGCTATAGTTGTAGGAACATATTCCTTACTGTTGCTGAGTGGTTTGATTTTAGAACTTGATGAGTGCTATTGTGTACCTGCAATAACTAAGAACATTATGTCTGTTTCTTGTTTGGACAAGAAAGGTTTTTCATTTACTATAAAGGTCAAACGTTGTTCTATTTATTTAAATGAAATGTTCTATTACAGTGCATATTTGATGAATGGACTCTATGTTCTAGATTTAGAAAACCCAGTCTATAACATAAATGTCAAACGATTCAAATCTAATGATTTGAATCAGACATATCTTTGGCATTGTCGCTTGGGTCACATAAATGAGAGTCGCATATCCCAGCTCCATAGAGATGGATTACTGGACTCATTTGATTTTGAATCATATGAGACATGCGAATCTTGTCTTTTAGGCAAGATGACCAAGACTCCATTTAGTGGACAAGGTGAACGAGCGATAGATTTGTTGGGCCTCATACATAGTGATGTTTGTGGTCCTTTCAAAGTCGCAGCCAGAGGTGGTTATAAGTACTTAATTACATTTACTGATGATTTTAGTATATATGAATATGTGTACCTTATGAGGCACAAATCAGAATCCTTTGAAAAGTTCAAAGAATTCAAGAATGAAGTATAAAACCAACTTGGAAAGAGTATTAAGATGCTTTGATCAAATTGAGGTGGGAAATACCTTAGCCAAGAGTTTCATGACTATCTAGTTGAGTGTGAGATACGATCTCAACTCACTCCACCCGGAACACCACAGTTGAATTGTGTATCTGAGAGGAGAAATCGTACTATGTTAGACATGATACAATCGATGATGAGTCATACCGATCTTCCTCTTTCCTTTTGGGGATATACTCTAGAGACAATTACTTTCACACTTAATTGTGTTCCATCTAAGGCAGCCATAAAGACACCATACGTGATATGGATTGGGAAGAGTCCCAAGATGTCTTTTATGAGGATTTGGGGATGTGAAGCTTACATGAGATGTCAAGTTTCATATAATTAGGCCCCAAATCAGACAAGTGTTATTTTGTAGGATATCCTAAGGAAACGAAAGGATATTACTTTTACAACCCCACGCTAGCCAAAGTGTTTGTCGCTAGAAATGATGTCTTTCTAGAAAGGGAATTTATTTCTAGAAAGGCTAGTGGGAGTAAAATTGATTTTGAAGAAGTTCAAGATACACAAAATAGCACTGATGCCTTAATGCAACAAGAACAGGCATCACAAGGAGTTGTGGTACAACTTGTTCAGGTAGACCAAGCTCTGTGCAGGTATGATAGGATATGTCATCAACCTGAGAGATATTCTTTTCTCTTGGATGACAACAATAGGGTCATGCTAGATGAGCCAACATCCTATCAGGAAGCTGTAATGAGCCCAGATTCTAAGAAATGACTTGAGGCCATGAGATCCGAAATGAAATCCATGTACACTAACCAAGTATGGACTTTGGTTGATCCACTTGAAGGGGTCAAACCCATTGGGTGTAAGTGGGTCTTTAGGAGAAAGACTGACATGGATGGCAATGTGCATACCTCTAAGGGGCAATTGGTAGCAAAAGGATTCAAGCAGATTCATGGTATTTGACAATGATGAAACCTTTTCTCCAGTTGCGATGCTCAAATCCATTCGGATCATGCTTGCTATTGCTACTTACTCTGACTATGAAATCTGGCAGATGGATGTCAAAACTATATTTCTTAATGAAAATCTACTCGAGGATGTGTATATGACACAGCCTGAGGGTTTTGTCAATCCAAAGGATGCTGGAAAGGTTTGTAAGTTGCATAGGTCCATTTATGGTTTAAAGCAAGCTTCTAGAAGCTGGAATCATCGATTTGATGATGCGATCAAAACGTTTGATTTCATTAAGAATGAAGATGAACCTTGTGTCTATAAGAAGGCTAGTGGGAGCACAATTGTTTTCCTCATTTTGTATGTAGATGACATACTACTCATTGGAAATGATATCCCTATGCTGGAGTCTGTGAAGACTTGGCTTGGGAATTGTTTCTCAATAAAGGACTTAGGTGAAGCAGCCTATATTCTTGGAATCAAGATCTATAAGGATAGATCTAGGAGATTGCTTGGTCTGAGTCAGAGTACATATATTGACAAGGTGCTTAAGCGTTTTGCCATGCAGAATTCCAAGAAAGGATTTCTGCCAATGTCACATGGTGTAAGTCTTTCGAAGACTCAATGTCCCTCTTCTGCTGAAGAGAAACAACGCATGGATCAGATCCCTTATGCATCTGCTATAGGATCTATCATGTACGTCATGATTTGTACTCGCCCCGATGTCTCGTATGCTTTGAGCATGATGAGTAGGTACCGGTCAGATTCCGACGAGTGTCACTGGATAGTAGTCAAGAATATTTTTAAGTACTTGAGAAGGACGAAAGAATATTTCTTGATCTTTGAAAGTGATGAGGAGCTAGTTGTAAAGGGTTACAGCGATGCAAGCTTCCAAATCGACAGAGATGATTCGTGATCACAATCAGGGTATGTATTTTGTCTGAATGGTGGTGCTGTGAGCTGGAAGAGTTCGAAGCAGGACACAGTCGCAGATTCTACAACAGAAGCCGAGTACATTGTAGCATCTGATGCAGCAAAGGAGGTAGTTTGGATCAAAAAGTTTGTTTCTGAGCTTGGTGTAGTTCCTAGCATTGTGAACCCTATAGATCATTATTGTGACAACAACAGGGCTATAGCACAGGTTAAGGAACCTCGTTCTCACCAGCATTCCAAACATATATTGTGGCGGTATCACCTCATTCGAGAGATCATCGATAGAGGAGATGTGCGGATATGCAGAGTAGATACTGATGCTAACATTGCGGATCCCCTCACCAAGGCTTTGGCACAGAGAAAGCATGATGGTCATACTAGGTCACTGGGTCTTAGAGATTACAATGATTGGCACTAGTGCTAGTGGGAGATTGTTAGTGTTAGCCCTTAGTGTCAATCATGAGATGATTGATTAGGGAACATGTGTATCATATTTCATTAATAAAAGACAAGGATTTTTATTATATTTGCTTTATGCATGTGCCAGCTAAAATAAATATAATAATGTCCTTGAATAGTAGGTTATAATCTATAGTATATCAATTGATAGAATTAATTATGAGAAGCTGTAGAGAACACTATTCTTAATATTCCTAGTCAAGTATTAATATACAAGGGCAATATTAATACATTGAGACTAGCATGTAGGTCAATGGATGACTTGATCTAACAAGTCATGGATATGTGATATCACATTGACACATGGGTATATATATTAGAGAATATATATATTGAATTGACCCACTATGAGAAAGTATCATAGATCGTTATATGAGTGTCATATACTTTCTCATGTGACTATTGGTATGAATAGTCCTTAGACCTGAAGTCACTACGATTCCCTACATAAGGAGTTATGTACTTTGATATCGTCTAACGTTACGCCGTAACAGGGTGACTATAACGGCGATCACTCGGTATATAACGAATTATGCAGAGGGATGTGAGTGATATAGAAGAGATCTATCCCTCATATATGACAGGAGTGATATCTTTGGCATCTTGATAGAGTAGGACCACGAAATGCATAGCCATGCTCAAATGAGTCAATATGAGATATTGAGCTCATTTGTTTGAGTGAGTCTACTTGGGGATCAAGAAACATAAAGATCGATAAGGGGATGACACTGTCTATGCCTCATTGATCGATCTGAGATATCAGAGATAGAAGGACACTGTCATACATGAGAATAGTCACGGAAAAATTATCGGATCTCGACGATCTTGTAACTTGGATAACAATGATGTATTGCTAGATGTCGCTCATTGCTTATGTATCTAAAAGGGTTTTAGATACATTGCCAACGTTATAAAAGCCTATAGGGTCACACACAAATGACATTCTGTTTTGGAGATGGTTTCTTTTAGTTGGACTAAAAGGACAAATGAGCATATGGCCAAGATTTGAGTTAGACTCAAACTGGTTAAACTTGAGTTAGACTCAAGTTGAACCATGGAAGATGATTCATCATCATACATGATTAATTTGATTAATCATGCATGGGAATACCAAGAGCCTTGGTATTCATGATGAGAATTCATGAAGGAGAATACCAAGGGTCTTGGTATTAAGAGATGTCTTAATGGGAGATAATAGCATTGATGGCTATGGGATTAAAAGGCATCTTTTGGTGTTTCACGTTGAGATCAATTGGTGTGGTTTTTGTTTTGGGAGTGTAAGCCAAAAGGGCCAAGATAAGAGTTCTCTTATTTCCTCCTTCCTCTCCTTCTTCTTCCAAAAGGAATTCTTGGCGTTTTGATAGGGGTTGCTAGCACAACGTGACTCCAAAGCTAGTGTGGGTGTCAGTATGGATACCATAGATATACAGTTACCCTTATCGTATTGAGATCCGACAGCGTTTGGAAAAGTGGGATTGCAAAGGGCACGCACTGAAGGTATATTCCTCCTATAGATAAGATCCATACTAGAAAGATAATGATTTATATAGTTTTGTATGGATCTCTGGTGGGATCCGATTTAATTATTGTTTCCGCTACGGTTGTGCGAAGTATTCGCCCGCGATGTTGTGAACATCAGATCCGGACCGGTTTCCCAACAAGATTAACGGGTTTTGGTTATGAACCAATAACTCTAAGGAGAAGTTTTCTTAAGGATTAAGAAACACGGGCTCTATTAAAACGCGGTTAGGTTTTTGGAGAGCCCTAAGTTTTATTTGTGGAAATAAACTTCTCCTCTCCTCTCCTCTCCCTCTCTTCTCCTTGTCGCCGCCCAAGCAATACGCGCTGCCAGCCCCTTGTGCCACCATCCACCCTGCTGCTGGCATCCATGCTTCTGTCGACAATCCTCCGGCGACCCTCCGGCAACTCACCTTGGTTCCGGCGACCAAGGGTTGGCCGGCGCAACTCATCCACCAAGCTGTCCAATTTTCTGGACAGCTTGTTTCCTTGTGTGTTGGAGCGTGGTTTGGACGACGTTTGGAGCTCCGACAGTGGATACCTTGCCGGGGATTCGATCTCCGGTAATACTCATAGGTGGAGGACCAATGATTCATCAATTGGTTAATGAATACCTCTCCGGAGAAGTGAGTTTTGGGGACAGCTTGTGATTCATCACATTGTCTTCGACACGAGGCTAGTGAATCCTACTAAGACGAGGCCCGTGGGTTTGTGAAGCCATCCCCACGATACTCGACGTGGATACGGATAGAGGCATTCCCATTGCACGTGATACGTCAGGTATAACTAGAGTAATTTCCTTTTATTGTAAAATTTGAAATTGCGATTATGTCTACACATGTTGTACTATGCATGTGTGTGATGTGTGTTGTAATAAATTAGATTTATTGCTTTTTAATTCTTCCGTTGTATACATGTTTATGAAACATGTTCAAACACACACTCGTTGCGGTGCTATAAACCCATCACATGTCTCGAACCAAGTGGGTATAGGATGAGTGAAAAGAACAAGACACAAAAATAACTGTAGCTGGTGAAGGGTTCAGAAACGTTCTAGAGTCGATTTAGACTTTCCAATCAATTGGAGGTCATGATATACTGCTAGGTGCCACTCATGATCTATTTATAATTAAGGGATTAATTATTAATGACCAACATAGCCGGAAACCTATTGGGTCACACACACTCTGGGTGATCTCGAGATGTAAAACAAGCTTGAGAATGAGATTCTCAATGAGAGAGAATGTATCTAGTTGGACCAGGCCAAGAGGGTACGAAACGGAGGCTATGGAACTTCCTATGATCTTGTCGGACTTAGCATGACCATATCACACCTAAACGAAGTCAAACAGATACAGAGCTTCACGGGGTCATGCCTAGCTCTGGCCGAAAATGGCCAAAACTAGGGTTGTACACAATAGGACACACGACCAACCGTGTGTCCTGGCATGGTCGTGTCTTTTGGCATGGCCGACCGTGTGTTTAACACACGATCGTATCGCAACTTTGTCGATTTTGGGATTTTTCTTATAGAAATTTTATGGGTTGTTCTTATCTTAATTATGAGATAATTATGGAAAGATAGGTTCCGTTTTAAGCCTCCTTAGATGCCCTAATCAAGAGATATATAAATATATCCCTTGATATTCTTTGGAGGAAACTCTTGGTTTTCTTTCTTGGTAGTCATTTTCCCTCTCTTTCCTTTTTTTTTGTCTCCGCCAATTAGCTAGCACTAATCGGAGATAAAGGCTTGCTGCTCTAGGAGTTGTCTCAGGTGATCCCGACATGGATACTGATAGAGGCAAGGCTTGTTGGTCTTGTTCGTGGTTTCGACAGATTCAATAAGAATCTCGAAGGTATAAACTTCTCTCCTTTTGTGTTTTTGCATGAGATTATGTCAATAGCAAGGATTCCTAGCCCCCAAGGGATGTCTGGATGAAATAAAATTTTTTTATTTGCTTTATTCCACTACGCATGATCCTGAAATCTCCAACACAACTACTTGAGTAGACTGACCATACAAAGCCTCACATGGTCATGCCTAGCTTTGGTCGAAAATAGCCAAAACCAAGGTTGTGCACAACAGGACACACGACCAACCATGTGTCCTGGCACGATCATGTCTTTTGGCATAGCTGGATGTGTGTAAAATACATAGTCGTGTAGCACCTCCATCGATTTTGGGATTTTTCTTATGAAAATTTCCTGGGTTGTTCTTACCTTAATTATGGAAAGAAAGGTTCCATTTTAAGCCTTCTTAGATGCCCTAATCTGTTGGTGCAGGGGCACTAGATAATCGAACCTGTGTTTTGATTATGGCAAAGACACAAAGTTAAGTTTATATTGTTATCTCACGAGCTAAATCAAGTGTGCAGAAAAGTACTAAAGCTGGAGCTGAAGGCTAGCGACACCCGGAGGAAGCCGTGGTGGTCGGGCGACACTTGAGTGAATTCGGAGGGAGCCGAAGGAATCGAGTGGAAGGCCGGAAGCGAGAGCTACTATCGAGGTAAGCTCGTGTGAGTGAGAGATTATAAGGTCGTGTCCTCTTTACGGGGACGACCGTAGGCGACGATTCGACTAAGACTTCCTGTGGAAGGTCTAGGTCGAGATCGGACGGTTAGAAACCGTCGTATTTATCATTTTTCGAGCTAATCTCTTACTGCAGGGAAGTGGCCGGTGCGATCATTATTATCGATTGGTGATGAGATGCATCGATCGATCATCGATCGTGATGGCGACGATGACTTTGCGCTAGGTCAAAACGGATAACGTTTGACGCGGCCACTTCGCGATAAAAATTTGGAAAAATTCATGATCCGTTCCAAAGAAATAGGAGACAAATTCAGAGGCTAAAGTCTATAAAAGGAGGGGAGGATTCATCTCCAAATCACATCAATTATTCATCAAGTGCTCCTACAACGCCAACGCTTCAACACCGTCATAACGCCGACGCGACGCCAAGTTTTGATCTTCTTCGTCGGCAGCAGATTCAAGTAATATTTTTGATATTATATTCTGTATTTTTATCTTCATAACGAGGTGAGGTAGGCTTGTTGCCTCATCCTCGTATATTCGGTTTTTGTAATCGTTGTCTCCTACCTCCAACGAGGAGGAGACGTTTTAGTGCTTTGCCCTCCGTACGCGGTCTAGGACCGATAGGGCCTTGGAGTAGCAACTGCTGGGTTGTGAACCAAGTAAAATAAACGTGTTCATTTATTTTCCGCTGTGCTTACTTTGCGTATCGAACGAACGAAAAAGAAAAGATTTACGATCGCTATTCACCCCCCCTCTAGCGACGCTTCTCGATCCAACATAATCAAGAGATCTATAAATATATCCTTTGATATTCTTTGGAGGAAATTCTTGGTTTTCTTTCTTGGTAGTCATTTACTCTCTCTTTCCTTTTCTTATCTCTGCTAGTTGGCTAGCACCAATTGGAGACAAAGGCTTACTGCTCTAGGAGTTATCTCAAGTGATCCCAGCATGGATACTATTAGTGCAATCATGCCCAAATGAAGTTTTGGTGTTTGACAAGGGTTTATGTCAAGGTGATAGTTATCTGTTATCTCACGCAGTTGGTTGAGACGTATTTCCAAGAAATTCCTTATAGGTCGAGGACCGGATACAAGGTGATGAAGTCTCGGACGAGGAGTCTTGACAAATGAAGTCCCGGACGAGGAGTCTTGGCAAATGAAGTCCCGGACAAGGATTCTTGGCAAGTGAAGACCCGAACGAGGAGTCCTGACAAGTGAAGACCTAGATGAGGAGTCTTGGCAAATGAAGTCCCGGACGAGGAGTCCTAGCAAGTGAAGACCTGGACGAGAAGTCTTGGCAAGTAAAGACCCGAATGAGAAGTCTTGGTGTATGAAGTCCCGGAAGCAATTCTTGGCATGAAAGATATATGAACAATGGTTCACAGGCATCAGGTAAGGGGTACAGGGTAGACCTCTTCCTAGGCATGGTTTCAGCTCTAGACGGGTTGAAATGGACAAGGTTCAAGGTAGTAGTCAAGGTAGCACCTCAACTGATTACCTTATCAGTTGAGGCGACACCTCGTTTGGTACTTGATACCCTAGACGAGTCGCTGAGCTTAAAGCTCATGATCGGTCTAAAGGCTGTTAGGACCTTTGTAACGCTAGAGGGGGGGTGATTAGCGTTTCTTCATTTCTACAATCAAGTTAGCGGAAGCAATACAAATACAAAACGAATACAAATATGAAATAAGAAACCAAACGCTAACACCCAATTTACGTGGTTCGGAGATGACGCTCCTACTCCACGGCAATCCGTAAGGTGGATTAGCCCTAGCCAAGCTTCACTATCTTCTCCTTTGGATGAACCAAGGTGGAGAAACCTTTCTTACAATACACTCCTCTTCTTTACAATGATGGATGATGAAGAATAAGAGAAGAGGAGGTTTTGGATTGCTAAAAGCACTTAGAAAACTTGGTGAGCACGAGGATGAAGTTAGGAGTTAGAGCACTAGCCTAACCATGCTCCCCATGACCCCTTTTTATAGAAGAGGGGCTGTTTTTCCCGTTGGGCCTCGATCGACCGATGATGCATGCCATCACGATCAGCCGGCCAACAACGGCCAAACGCGATCTCCGCGGAGATTCGTAGCCGGGAGTGATCGATCAGTGATCGGCGGCGATCGAGTGAGGCGCGTGCATTAGCGATATTTCTTTCCTTGATCGGATCGTGATTGCCCTTGAGCGGATCGGTGATCGTAACATCGATCGGCCGACATGCGAGCGATCGGTGATGGTCGAGTTCACCGACTCGGTAAACGCTGACGATCGGTGATACATCGTATCGATCGTGATATTAAGTATGGATAATTCATACTTGTTTTTATACCTAGACCTAGACTCAACCTTCTAGCTCCGTATTAAGCCTTGCACCTTGAGGATCCCTCAGTCAGCGACTTGTTCATCCTTTGCGCTTTGCTTCCAAGAGCTTCCTTGGTTTCGTCATGTCTTGGGTTGCCAAATCTTGGACTTTACGCCCAAGACTACAAGCTTGGACTTATCTTTGCCAAGACCTTACTTTGGACTTCCTTTGCCAAGGTTCACTTGGACTTTCGTTGCCAAGACTACAAGCTTGGACTTCCTTTGCAAGGTTCACTTGGACTTTCTGTTGCCAAGACTACAAGCTTGGTCTTATCAAGTCCATCCCTTGGACTTCCTTTGCCAAGATCATACTTGGACTTCTCTTTTACTGTCACTTAAACACATTCGCAATTAGATCACAACACATTGCCTAGCAAATGATTATCCAAACATCAAAACATATAAATGCTTGGAGCATTGTTGCACCAACAATCTCCCCCTTTTTGATGTTTGACAATCATTTAAGTTTAGGTCTTTTAAAATATAATCATATTTCCAATATAGATTCTAACTTAAACATTCCTTCTCCCCCTTTGACAGACATCAAAAAGAGAAGGATTCATAAATGAAAGAGTTAAGGGTATTGGATCTTGGACTAAGGTATAAGATTGAAATTAAGCTCCCCCTTAATCCAAGATATGATGTGTAAACCATATTTGAAGCAAAGCATATCAATGAATTAAACATGAAGTTCTAACTTTGCACCAACAATGGATTTTAGGGAAGAAAACGATATTATATATGAAACTCCCCCTAAAACACTGCATTAATCTGTCCTAAAACTTTGTTTATTGCAACATTATCATACCATAGTTTTAGGACATCAAAGATACACTAAATATCAGAAAATGGAGCTTAATATCAGAAAACGATGTATCAGTCGATGGTTTACGAATCATTCGCTAGACTAATCGAATTTCAAATTTGACCTTTTCATAACTTTAGAAATGCGGTAGAAATTCCAGAATTCTTGAAAAATCACAAAATTTCGCGTACACATTTCTGAAATCATACTTGATGAAGGAAAAATAATTTGAAAAATATATGTTTTTCAGATTTCAAGATTGATACAACCTTGGAATCTAACAAAAGTTCTAAAGAGTTTGCAACCTTTGTATCACTTTTGTGGTTCATTTGGAAATTGTTTTTCAAAATATGATGAACATAGTTTAAAATATATATTATTTGGAATTTCCAACCATGTTCTTTGAGCTATGTATCCATTACTTGAATACAAGCCTTCCCAATGATTGGTCCATAAGGTGTTTATGTCTCTAGGTGTGTCATTGGCTCATAGTAATGCATCATAACAAGCATGATGAGCCAAGTACACCTTTCCTATTATCTCACATGGTTCTAGGTGTCTCAATACAAAAATCAAGGTTCTTAAGGCTTTTTGTGAGATGTAACAAGGTATAAAGATAACATATAAACATGGGATTATTGCAAGCCTAGAATTTTACTCCTGAAAGCACATACCAAGCTCTCTCCTTAAAGATGAAAATTCATTTTGAAGAGCTTTGGTGAAGATATCGCAAGGTTGGACTTAGATTCTACATAATTAAGTTCAATGTCCCTCTTGCCACATGATCTCTTATGAAGTGATGTTTCACTTCAATGTGCTTGGTCCTAGAGTGATGTACCGGATTTTTGGTCAAGTTGATGGTACTCACATTGTCACAATAAACATTAATGTTAGAGTAGTGTAGCTCATAGTCAACAAGAGTATGTCTCATCCAAATCAATTGAGCTACACAACCACCCATAGCCACAAATTAGGCTTCGTTGGTTGATAAAGCAACACAATGTTGCTTCCTACTACTCCAACTAACTAGGGAGGACCCAAGAAATTGGCATCCACCACTAGTACTTTTCCTATCCAATTTGCACCCGGCATAATCGGAATCGGTATAACCAAGCAATTCAAATGACCTAGTCCTAGGATACCAAAGTCCTACATTTAGAGTACCTTTAATATATCTTAAAATTCTTTTGTGGCTACTAAATGTGATTCTTTGGCACAAGATTGGTATCTTGCACACATACCTACCGCAAATAAAATATCGGGTCTACTAGCGGTTAGGTATAGTAGGCTACCTATCATACTCCTATAAAGTTTAAGATCGATTGATTTACCATCATGATCACTATCTATTCTAGTGCTAGTGGCCATAGGAGTGCTTACAATTTTGGCATTTTCCAAACCAAATTTCTTGATCATTTCATTTGCATATTTGGTTTGATAAATATGGATACCTTCATTGGTTTGTTTTACTTGTAATCCAAGAAAAAATTGAGTTCTCCAACTAAACTCATTTCAAATTCATTTTCCATATTTTTTATAAAGTCTTGAAGTAGATCATCATTTGTAGACCCAAAGATGATATCATCAACATATACTTGGGCTATGAATATATCTTTCAATGTTGACTTTATAAATAAGGTTTGATCTACTTGTCCTCTTCTAAAATCCTTAGAAATTAAGAAGGATGACAATCTTTCATACCATGCCCTAGGAGCTTGTTTTAACCCATATAATGCTTTCCTAAGCTTATATACATGATTTGGATAATCTATGTTCTCAAACCCGGGTGGTTGCTCTACATACACTTCCTCCTTAATAAAACCATTTAAAAATGCCGATTTAACGTCCATTTGGTAAAGTTTAAATCCCATGTAGGAAGCATACCCTAAGAGAATTCTAATAGATTCTAATCTAGCAACCGGGCATAAGTCTCATCATAGTCAAGCCCCTCAACTTGATTAAATCCCCTAGCAACCAACCTAGCCTTATTTCTAGTGATATTACCTTGGTCATCTAACTTATTCCTAAAGACCCATCTTGTAGTAATTATGGTGCTATCATTGGGTCTAGGTACTAACTCCCAAACTTGACTCCTCTCAAATTGAGCCAATTCATCTTGCATTGCCAAAATCCAATCCGGATCATGGAGTGCATCATTGATCGATTTAGGCTCAATTTGTGAGATGAGAGCAACTTGACTAGTAGGAGCCCTATGAAATGACCTAGTTCTTACTCCTTGAGATAGATCTCCTACTACTTGGTCAAGTGGATGATCTTGATGAATTCTTAGGTTTCTAGAAGGGGTTTCAAATTGATCATTGTTATCCTCCACCCTTCTTTCATCATCGGAATCTTCTTTTCCTCCCCCTTTATCATTGCCCCTAATAGTCAAATTTTGATGTTTTTGGTTATTGTCTTGATTTTTGTCATTAATATCCTTATCAATGGAGGACTTTCTAGGGTAGGTACTAGTAGTTTCATCAAATTTAACATTTGAGGACTCCTCAATCCCTTGGGTTCTCTTATTGTAGACTCTATACCCTTTACTTGTGGATGAGTATCCAACTAGAATTCCCTCATCCGCTTTAGATTCAAATTTCCCTAAGTTGTCTTTGGTATTTAAGATATAAACTTTACATCCAAAGACTTTGAAATAGTGAATTGTGGGAATAGTTCCATTCCATAGTTCAAAAGGTGTCTTTCCTAAAAACCTATGGATTTGAACCCTATTTTGGATATAGCAAGCGGTATTAACAGCTTCGCCTAAGTAGCTAGGTAGAGAATATGCATTTAGCATAGTCCTAGCCGCTTCTTGTAGGGCACGATTTCTCCTTTCCACCACCCCATTTTGTTGGGGTGTTCTAGGACAAGAGAACTCATGCTTGTACCCTTGCTCTAAACAAAATTGTGAAAATTTAAAGTTTTCAAATTCACCACCATGATCACTACGGATCCGGTTGATTTTGAGTTTCTTTTCATTTTCAACCCTTTTACTAAATCCTATGATTATTTCTAAGGTATCATCCTTATGTTTCATAAAGTAAACCCAAGTATACCTAGAAAAATCATCCACAATGACTAAACAATATTTGTTACCATTTAAAGATGGAGTGCTATGGCAATCAAATAAATCAAGATGCAATAATTCTAATGGTAAAGACGTATTAGTTAAGGTTTTACCTTTGTGTGATGCTTTTGTTTGTTTTCCTTCTTGGCATGCATCACACATTTTGTTCTTGACATACTTGATCTTTGGTAACCCTTTGACCAACTCCATCTTGGCTACCTTGGCTATGTTTTTCATGTTGACGTGCCCCAATCTTCTATGCCATAGCCAACATTCTTCTTCTTTTGCCACAAGACACTTAGTAGAAATATTAGAAGCATATGAAAGATCAACATAATAGATGTTTGATTTCCTATATCCAACTAACATGCAATCATTTAATTCCTTGTGTTTAATCATGCATTTAGAGGATTCAAGACATGATAGTTTGCATCACAAAGTTGACTAACACTTAATAAATTAAACTTCATATTTTCAACTAGCAAGACTTTGTGAATAACAATTTTAGGGGATACCTCAATTGTACCTCTACCTAGTATCTTGAGTTTTCCACTATTCCCAAAAGATACGCTCCTTCTTCACATATTTAATTGTGGAGAACTTGCTCACATCCCCGGTCATATGTGTTGAGCAACCGCTATCCACAATCCACATACCTCGCTCTCCTACCTAAATCACATGAAAAACACAAGCTTTTGGTACCCAAACATTTGGACCGGTAACATCAATTAAAAACTTCTTAGGTACCCAAGCTTTCTTAACCTTACCCTTAATGGTTCCTTTCCTATTAATTAATGAAATATAAGCAACCTCTTTCTCTTTTGGATATCCTAAACCGCCTTGTTATAAACCGCTCTTTGCCTACTAAGGATCACGTCAAGACCTTTTGAGCCATTTGAAAATTTTTCTAAACATGTTTTCAATTTACTAACCTCATCCTTAAGTTTTTCATTTTCTTCCCTAAGCATGCAAGAGTCAACATGTACAAGTTTTTCATCCCTAATGGCTTTTAATTCTATCTTCATGCTCTTAACCTTAGATTTAGATTTATCTAGAGCTTCTTGAAGATATGCAATTGATTTATAAAGAAGTTCTACTTTAGGAGAATTCATTACCTCATCGTCACTAGATGACGATTCAACACGTGAGGAGCTTTCTTCTTGGCTTGACGCGTTCGGAATCATCTCCTAGTGCCATGAGTGCCACATGGCGAGTGATGTGGCAAAGCTCATCATCGGAAGATGAGTCTTCAACGCTTGTGTGTGTCCCTGGTTTGAGCCACCATAGCCTCCTTCTTCTTCTTCTCCTTCTTGTCCTTCTTCTTCTTTTTCCTCCTTCTTCTTTAGCTCCGGCAATTTGGCTTTATGTGCCCCTTCTTATTGCAAGCATGACAAATCACATTATTGTTAAAATTTGAATTACCACTACTTTTACCTCTTGATGAGTAGGACCCTTCCTTGCTTCTCTATTCTTGAATTCCTTTGATTTTCTAAGGAACTTCTTGACAAAATGGGCCACCTCACTAGAGTCTCCATCACTACTTGACTCTTGCTCCGACTCGGATGAAGATGACACCTCTTTCCTTTCTTTCTTCTTCTTTTCTTTCTTTTCAACAAATAGGGCCAAACCCTTTTCCTTAGAAGACATGTTAGTTTGTTCATGCAATTCAAACTCACAAAATAGTTCATCAATTTTAATTTGTGAGAGATCCCTAGTTACCTTAATGGCATCAACTATAGAGGTCCATAAAGAATTTCTAGGAAAAGCTTGTAAAATATACCTTACTAAATCCCGGTTGTCAACTCGCTCACCTATGATATGGAGTCCGTTCACAATTTCCTTGAACCTTCCATGCATTTGGCTTACGGTTTCATGCATCTTCATTTGGAAGGCTTGAAGTTGTCCAATTAGAAGGTCCTTCTTTGCCCTCTTTGACTCCTTGGAACCTTCATTTAGCTCAATGAGCTTTTCCCATAGCTCCTTGGCGGATTCAAAAGGCCCCACCTTGTTGAGTTGCTCCATTGTGACGGCATTGGATGGTGAGGACAGCTTTGCATTTGACTCAAAATTGCGGTTCATCTCCCTTGTCCAATCCTTGCTTGGGATAGGGTTTCCACGCTCATCCACCGGTTCCTCGAAGCCATCTACAACACTATGCCAAATTTCAATATTACTCATTAAATAGTACTTCATCCTACCTTTCCAATATGCGAAGTGACTCCCATCGAAGAGTGGTGGCTTGGCGATGCTATATCCCTCTTGAAGAGCCATTGATGCCTTGGTTGATGGTGAGATCTTCCAAGCGATCCAGGCTCGATACCACTTGTTAGGACCTTTGTAACGCTAGAGGGGTGATGAGCGTTTCTTCGTTTCTACAATCAAGTTAGCGGAAGCAATACAAAACAAAACGAATACAAATACGAAATAAGAAACCAAACGCTAACACCCAATTTACGTGGTTGGAGATGGCGCTCCTACTCCACGGCAATCCGTAAGGTGGATTAGCCCTAGCCAAGCTTCACTATCTTCTCCTTTGGATGAACCAAGGTGGAGAAACCTTTCTTACAATACACTCCTCTTCTTTACAATGATGGATGATGAAGAACAAGAGAAGAGAAGGTTTTGGATTGCTAAAAGCACTTAGAAAACTTGGTGAGCACGAGGATGAAGTTAGGAGTTAGAGCACTAGCCTAACCATGCTCCCCATGACCCCTTTTTATAGAAGAGGGCTATTTTTCCCGTTGGGCCTCGTCGGTCGGATGATGCATGCCATCGATCGATCACGCCGGCCAACTTACCAACGCGATCTCGCGGAGATTAAGTGCAATCTCCAACGGCCAGGTGATCGATCGGATCTCTCCATCGATCGATGATGGAGTGATCGATCAAGTGATCACGCAGCAATGAGTGAGATCGTGATTCGTGGCATTTCTTTCCTTGATCGATCGCTGCCCATAGCGCGATCGATCGAGTATCACGATCGTGACATGCCCAAGGCAAGCGATCGGTGATGGTCGTGGTTTCACCGACTCACGATCGATACATCAATAATTCATACTTGTTTTTATACCCTAGACCTAGACTCAACCTTCTAGCTCCGTATTAAGCCTTGCGCCTTCAGGATCCCTCCGAGTCCGCGACTTGTTCATCCTTTGCGCTTTGCTTCCAAGAGCTTCCTTCGGTTTCGTCATGTCTTGGGTTGCCAAATGCTTGGACTTTACGCCGCCAAGACTACAAGCTTGGACTTATGCTGCCAAGACCTTACTTTGGACTTCCTTTGCCAAGGTTCACTTGGACTTTACGTTGCCAAGACTACAAGCTTGGACTTCCTTTGCCAAGGTTCACTTGGACTTTACGCTGCCAAGACTACAAGCTTGGTCTTATGCTGCCAAGTCCATCCCTTGGACTTCCTTTGCCAAGATCATACTTGGACTTCTCTTTTACCTGTCACTTAAACACATTCGCAATTAGATCACAACACATTGCCTAACTTAAATGATTATCCAAACATCAAAACATATAAATGCTTGGAGCATTGTTGCACCAACAAAGGCTTCCCAGTCAAGGTGACACCTCAACTAGACGTGGTTAGTAGGGTTTTAGGACTCAGCTCGACTGGTCTTGCAGTTGCTGAGGAAGCAATGTCAATCGAGGCGGTGCCTCGACTGTTGTTTCGTTCAATTGAATAGAAGCAAGGCTATCGACTACAACCTCGACTGGGGTAGCATGCTTTGAGAAGAGACCCATCGCAGTCGAGGCACTACCTCGACTGTTACCACGTGTTCCTTGCTCTTCATAGTGAGGACATCGACATCCTTGACCTTTTTTACTTATTGAGCCTTCTTTTCCTTCTTAGGATACTTACTCTTATAGTGTCCATATTCCCTACACTTAAAACACATAATATGATTTTTATTTATAATTAAGGTGCTTGAGTTACCTAGGGTGGTGGTGGAAGCCTCTTGAGCTTGTTCATCACTTCTCCCGGAGGTGGATGCTTCCTCCAATTCTTCCACTTCTTCTATCGATCCAGATGTTGACTCCTTCTCAACCACCGAATTCTCACATTATTGAGCCGATGAACATTCTTCCTCGTCTTCCTTCTCTACTCATGCCAGTTTGGGATTTTCGTGGAATTTTACCAACTTATCCCACAACTCCTTAGCATACCTATAGCTCCCTAATCTAGACAAAATATCGTAAGGTGTCGATTTTATTGACATTTTTGTTACCTTAACTGTCGTCTTGAATTGTTTTCGTTGTTCCTCGGTCCATCTTGATTTTTCTATGAGTTTGTTGTCTTCATCCCTAGGTACCTCGAAATTATTTTCAATTATTAGCATCATATCAAAATCGGTTTTGAAAAATACCTCCATTCTTTTCTTCCACCAAGAAAAATCTCCTTTGAATTTTGGTGGGTGAATGTTGATGCCGACCATTTGGTGTGCTTATCCCGGTGATGAGTCCGATGATAAGATCCTTGCTCTGATACCACTTGTTGGGAATCAATGGCTCGACTAAAAGGGGGGGGGGGGTCGAATAGTCGAATCGTTTAATGCTAATGCAAAGATAAACACAAGCACACAATCATAAAGACAATCGATATAATGTGGTTTGGAACCTTAGGGTTCCTACTCCACGAGGCGAGCACAACGAGCTCTAGTGATGCACACACCACTACTAAAACTCCTTCTCGACAACACATAGGAGGTGGAGAAACCTTGTACAAGCAATTACAAAGGTAATACAAAATGTATAAGCAAATACCAAGACAATATGAAATACACATAAAGAAAACTTTACAACAATTGCTTTGATCACTTTGCTTGTTGTTTGCTTTGGTTTGCTTTTGAAGGTCTGAAATGCAGCAACAATTCTCTTTCAAAATATTCCCAAAAGTGACTGCAAAATCCTCTAACTCGAGCTCCTTTTATAATCTGCATCAAGTTGATTTCGCGGCCATCAGTCAACTGTCATAAGGCTTTAGTCGACTTCTCTTGTAGTCATTGTCTCACAATGTCTCAATCCACGCTAGAAACACTCCAACGGGTAGATTGGCAGTCAACTACCAACCTCGTAGATGATTGATCAGTAGACTACCGAGAGTTCTATGCTCATGACCAAGACCATCAATCGACTTCCCTCCATGGTAGTCGACTGCTTAAGGCCAGCCGACTGCCCAAAGTTGGCAGTTAACTACCAAGACCACACAACCACATTCGATCGCCAATCGACTCATAGCAGTTTGACTGGTAAGAATACCAGTCGACTGATACACCTGATCCATGAGGTTTAACCCAGTAGACTACCCTTAGCCTAGACCTAAGCCTTCTAGCCACCTCCACTGGCCTCACGCCTCTCGGATCCCTTTAAGTCCTCTATGACTTGTTCATCCATACGCTAGCCTCTAAGTGTTTCCCTCAGCTATTGTCATGCTACCCGGGTCTACACTGCCAAGGCTACACACTTGGACTTTTCATGCCAACTCCATGTTGGACTTCTCAATGCCAACTCCATGTTGGACTTTCCATGCCAAGGCTACACACTTGGACTTCCCATGCCATCTCCATGTGTGACTTTCCATGCCAAGGCTATACACTTGGACTTCCCATGCCAACTCTATGTTGGACTTTCCATTCCAAAGCTATACACTTGGACTTCCCTTGCCAACTCCATGTTGGAATTTCCAATTGCCAAGCCTCATACTTGGACTTTCACTGCCAAGACTACACACTTGGACTTACGTGGCCAAGGCTACACACTTAGACTTTCCATGGCAATTTCATTATCATACATTTTGTCAAACATCAAGATACTACTCGAGTCAAACTAGAGTCGATTGTACCAACACGGTTGTCTCACAATGGACTTGATCAACGTTGGCATTCAAGCTAACGGATACACTAGCAGTCGACTACCATTTCTAGCAGTCGCCTTCTCAAGCCCATAGTCGACTGCTCAGTCGGCTACCAAGCGTTCTATCCTCATGACGAACATCAGCAGCAGTCGATTACCCTCCATGGTAGTCGGATCGCCGATCGCCGAAGTCGGCTGATCGCCAAGGCTACTTGCCACAGTTGAATGTCAGTTGACTCATGACAGTCGATTGGTTATAATCCCAGTCGACTGCTCAATGTCGACTCGGATGCTAAGTGTCAAAACACTTGACCAGTCGACTGGTCCATAACCCTAGTCGACTGCTACACCTCAATCATGAGGTTTACCCCAAGTATGATGCCCTCATACTTGCTAGACCACCCTTAGCATTGACCTAAGCCTTCTAGCCACCTCCATCAGCCTTACACCTTTAGGATCCCTCCAAGTCATCCATGACTTGTTCATCTATATGCTAGCCTTCAGGTGCTTCCATCGGCTATTGTCATGCTATATTGGTCTACATTACCAAGGCACATTTGGACTTACGCTGCCAAGACACACGCTTGAACTTTACGCCGCTAACTATTGGACTTATGCTGCCAAGACTCCACCCTTGGATTTACGCCGCCAATATCAATCCTTAGACTTCCCAATTGCCAAGTTGCCATGACTCGGACTTTCACCGCCAAGACTACACACTTGGACTTACGTGGCCAAGACTACACCCTTGGACTTTCCATGCCAACTCCATGTTGGACTTTCCATGCCAAGTGCCCAAGACTTGGACTTTCCCATTGCCAAGACCCATGCTTAGACTTTCCATGCCAAGTGTCCAACTTGGACTTCTCCATCATATGGTCAACCCCATGTTAACCATATAGTCAACCCATTGTCAAAGAATGGTCAACTCATCGTCAAACATCAAAACACAAACATCAAACCACTACTCGAGTCAAACTAGAGTCTGGCCAATCGTGACTTGGGCCGATTGCACCAACACTTTTCACCTCATTTGATCATCTCAAATTGCTCCCAAAGTGCTCCAACGAATCCAAGCCTTCTTCGACAACACTACGCCGTCGTAACGTCGACATCACACCCAACTTCAAATCCTTAATCGGTAGCATTCTTTAATTGTTTTCTTGTACTTGTGTTTTTCATTACTTAGAGGAGAGGTAGGCTTGTTGCCTCTTCCTCTATATTTCTTGTAATCGTTGTCGCTTACCTCCAATGAGGAAGAGATCTTTTTAGTGTATTTTCCCATCTAAAGTGGTCTAGGATCGCAGGGCCTTGGACTAGCAATCGTTTAGTTGTGAACCAAGTAAAAAGAAAGATTGTTCCTTTTGTTTTTACATGTATTTCCACTGCATACTTTTGTTTTAACGACTAAATGAAAAGAGTTTTTCGAATGCTATTCACCCCCTCTAGCATTTTCCTCGATCCAATAGTTATTTGTGGACGGAAGCAATTAATACTATTTGTTATATCCAAAATCGTGTCTTAATCCATAGGTTTTTAGGAAAACACCTTTTGAATTATGGAATTGCACAATTCCTACAATTCATTATTTCAAAGTCTTTGGTTATAAAGTTTATATCTTAAATACCAAGATAATTTAGGAAAATTCGAGTCTAAGGTGGATGAAGGAATCTTAATGGGATAACTCATCTACTAATAGGGGATATAGAGTATACAACGAGAGGACTCAAAAGGTTGAGGAATCCTCTAATATTGAATTTCATGAGTCTACTAGTACCTACCTTTGAAAATCCTCCATTAATAAGGATATCAATACAAGAAATCAAGACATTACCCACAAGATTCAAAATTTAAATTGGTTGGGGGGGGGGGGGGTGATCAAGGGGGAGGAAGACGAGATTCTGATGAAGAAAAGAGGAAGACTAACAATGATCAATTTGAATGTGATTCACTCACACCTCCTAGGACCTTAAGAATTCATCAAAGGCATCATCTAGACCAGGTAGTAGGAGAACTCTCATAAGGAGTAAGGACTAGATCTTACTTTAGAGATCCTACTAGTCAAGTTGCCCTAATCTCTCAAATTGAGCCAAAATCAAGTAATGATGCCTTGCTTGATTCGGATTGGATACTAGCAATGCAAGTAGAATTAGCCCAATTTGAGAGAAGTCAAGTATGAGAATTAGTCTCTAGACCCAATGATGGCACAATCATTAGAACAAAATTGATCTTTAGGAACAAATTAGATGATCAAGGTAGAGTCACAAGAAACAAGGCTAGGTTGGTTGCTCAAGAGTTCAATCAAGTTGAAGGACTTGATTATGATGAGACCTATGCTCCGATAGCTCGTTTAGAGTCTACCCAAATCTTATTAGGATATGCTGCTCACATTGGCTTTAAACTCTATCAAATGAATGTGAATCAACATTCCTAAATGGGTTAATTAAGAAAGAAGTTTATGTGGAGCAACAACCCGGATTTGAAAATGTAGATTATCCAAACCATGTCTATAGACTTAAGAAAGCTTTATATGGGTTAAAACAAGCTCCCCAGACATGGTATGAAAGACTCTCATCATTCTTAATTTCTAAGAACTTTAGAAGAGGCCAAGTTGATCAAACTTTATTTCTAAAGTCTAAGGGAAAAAACCGTCTTTGTTGCTCAAGTTTATGTTGATGACATCATATTTGGATCAACAAATGATGAACTTCTTCAAGACTTCATCAAACACACGGAAAATGAGTTTGAGATGAGTCTAGTAGGAGAATTGACTTTCTTCGTAGGATTGCAAGTCAAACAAACTAGTGAAGAAATCCATGTCTATTAAACTAAATATGTTAAGGAAATTATTATGAAATTTGGTTTAGAAAATGCTAAAATAGTGTTTACTCTTATGGGAACCAATACTAAGATAGATAGTGATCTAGATGGAAGATCAATAGATCCAAAACATTATAGGAGTATGATTGGTAGTTTATTATACTTAATCGCTAGTAGATCAGATATACTATTTGTGATAGACATGTGTATAAGATACCAATCTTATGCCAAAGAATCTCACTTAGTAGTGGCTAAGAGGATCTTGAGATATATCAAGAGTACTCTTAATGTAGATCTTTGGTACCCTAGATCTTGAAATTTTGATTTGTTTGGGTACACCAAATCTAATTATGCGGGTTGCAAATTGGATCAAAAATATACTAGTTGTGGATGTCAATTTCTCGGATCCTTCCTAGTAAGTTGGAGTAGGAGAAAGAAACCTTGTATTGCTTTGTCCACAACTGACACCGAATATGTGGCCATGGATGGTTGTGTGACTAAATTATTTTGGATGAGATATACCCTAGAAGACTATGTGCTCTGCTACTTCAAAGTCAAAGTTTATTGTGATAATGTAAGAACCATCAATTTGATAAAAATTTAGTACATCACTCTAGGACAAAGCACATTGAGATGAAACATCACTTCATTAGAGATCATGTGGCAAAAGGAGGCATTGAACTCAATTATGTTGAATTTAAGTCTAACCTTGCCGACTTCTTCACCAAGACTCTACTTGAAGCAGAGTTTACATCACTTAGGAGAGAACTTGGTGTAGGGACCGTTGATGACCGCTAGAGGGGGGTGAATAGCATTTCATGCATAGATGATGGAATTCGATCGTGCTTGCTACAAAATTTTAGTATGCAATGGAAATATGAAATATACAATGAAAATAAAACACAAGCACAATCACAAATGCACAAGGATATACATGGTTTAGAACCTTAGGGTTTCTACTCCATGGGATGAGCTCAAATGAGCTCTAGCGATGCAAACAACACCGCTAAACAATAATGCTCCTTCTCGATAATACGTCGGAGGTGGAGAAATCTCATACAAGAGATTACACTAAGTAATACAAGCAAATACAAAAATGAAATACAATACAAGTAAAGAAAAACACTTTACAAGAGATCCTTTAATGCTTTCTTTTGGTTGCTTGAGATAGCTTTGAAGGTATGGATTGCAGTAGCAAATCCCCTCCAAATTGTCTTAAGAAACCTTTTGAAAATCCTTCTTCACGAGCTCCTTTTAAAGCTTCACCTTAAGCTAGATTCCACCTAGTAGTCGACTGATCGCGATCATCAGTCGACTGCTCCTGTAGCCATTGTGAGACAATGACTCGATCCGCATTGGATAAGTTCCAACAGATATATTGAAAGTTGACTGCCATTATCCAATAGTCGATTGAAAGGGTCAGTGGCCGTGACGATCGACTACGAGCATTCTGCTCCCACAAAACTTGACAGATCAGCCATCCATGGCGATTGATCGCCATCCATGGCGATCATCAAATCGACTACCCAATTCTGACAGTCGATTGCCAGACTATTTTCTGTAGTCGAACACCAGTCGACTTTGATTAGTTCGACTAGCTATAATCTCAGTCGACTGCCAAGAGTTAACTCGGCTGCCAAGTGTCAAAACAATTGACAAATCGACTGGTCCAAAGCTCCGGTCGATTGATAACCTCAAACATGAGATTTAATCCCAAGTATGATGCCCTCATATTTGCTAAACCACCCTTAGCTTAGACCTAAGCCTTCTAGCCACCTTCGTCAGCCTCATGCCTATCGGATCTTTCCAAGTCATCCATGACTTGTTCATCCATATGCTAGCCTTCAAGTGCTTCCATTGGCTATTGTCATGCTAAGCTGGTCTATACCGCCAAGGCACATTGGGCTTATGCTGCCAAGACTACCACTTGGACTTTAAACCTCCAACCATTGGACTTATGCTGCCAAGACGCCACCCTTGGACTTTACGCCGCCAATATCAACTTGGACTTCTCTTGCCAACCCATGTTAGACTTTCCATTTGCCAAGACTCAAGCTTGGACTTTCCCTTGACAAGACTCATGCTTGGACTTTCCTTGCCAACCCATGTTGGACTTTCCAATTGCCAAAACTCAAGCTTGGACTTTCCCTTGCCAAGATCCATGCTTGGACTTTCCCATTGCCAAGTGTCCCACTTGGACTTTCCATGCCAAGTACCCAAGACTTGGACTTTCCCATGACAATCACATTGTCATATATTTTGTCGAACATCAATGTCAAATATTAATATTAAACATCAAAATACTACTCGAGTCAAACTTGAGTCCGGTCAATGTGACCTAGGACGATTGCACCAACAATCTCTCCCTTTTTGATGTTTGACAAAAACCACAAACACCTTTGAGTTAGGCCACCTAACTCAAATCTCCTTACAAATTCTCCCAAATTGGTAATCTCAATTTCTCCCATTAATTCTCCCGTTAATCCTCCCCCTTTTTGGCATACATCAAAAAGGTTCTCCCCAAGGAGGTTAATGTCTCATATCCCAATGAGATCTTACAATCTCCCTTTTGGTCCAAACAACACCTAGGATGCCTTCACTCTTCCTAGTGATAAGTCTCATATCACTCAAGAGAGGAAATCCTACAAACTCTCCCAATTTTCAAATTGGACATCTCACATTCTCAAAATTCTCCCCCTCATTAGAAAGAACACATCCATCATCCCATGATGGATAACCTCCCCCTAAAGGCTTGCTCCCCCTTGACCATTGCACCAAACAATATCCTTGGAGAGTCCCTACGCCTATAGGAACACTAAACCATTTAAATTAAGGTCAAAAGTTCAACCTTGAACTTTCACACACATTAAAATTGATAAACACCCTAACAACTCTCTTAATCCATATCCAATGGATTTTCACCCTTTTTAATGCTTTCCAAAGATATCCTAGGGTTATGAGCAGTTAGGGTAGCCTATCATAGCTGAAATCAGGCTAAAACAAACCTTGTTTACTCAAAATCAGGCCTGATAGTTGACTCTAACAGTCAGCAGTCGACTTCCATTGATGCAGCAGTCGGCTGATTTCTGCAAATGCAGAATTTCAGAAATCAGAAATGGAATTCAAAAAATCATAAGTAATTATACCTAATTTGAAAAATCTTGAAACTTCATACATATAATACATAAGTCAGCCATTATGGGTGAAAAATATTTGAAAAATAAAATACCGATAAAATAATGAGTTTGACACAAAGTTCAAAATCATTGAAAATTTAAATGTCTTGGCCCTACTTTGTATCAACTTCATCAATGGTGATTGCTATCAAAAGATAGACTTCACCAAGGTTTTCTAAAATAATTTTAAAATATTTTTGAAAACCTATATTGGATCATGATCAATGGGCTCAATGCACATGACTTGCATATTAGCTTTCCCCATGATCCACCAAGGTATAAGATGAGTTTGAGTTCATCTAGATGCAAAAGCTATGCACATTGAACTTAACTCATTTCCTAGCATCTCACATATATCTCGAGTGTATCAATACACACACATGTCAATGTAATGTGAGATGTGGATTTTGGTTCATCTTAAACTAAGGCCTCATGCATTTTCTAAGGCAACTCTACTTAATTCCCTTATACATAAGACTTTAAGTCATGCCATAGTCCTTAAATCAATTTTATTAATGCATGAAATATGATCATGATATAAATGATAACATAATAAGAATTGCCAATAATCATGATGTCATAATATATGATTAAATCTAAATACACATGACATAAAAGATAAGCCCTAAGCATAATCATGACATTTATATGATAAAAATAAATATGATGTCATGACATGACATATGATAAATAAAGCATGGAAAATAAAAGGTATAGGTATAACAATACCTATTTTAGTGTTAATTTCCATTTGTTATTATTAAGTCCATTTTTTCCATATTATCAACTTTCTCTCAAGTGTGCCAAAACCCAAAAATGACACACTATGACCTCTAAACCTAAGTTGTGCCAATTTGATCAATTTTTCAAACTTCTCAAATTTAATTGGCACATCCTAAAACCCTTTATGATATAAGATCAAACTTATTTCCAAGATACCCATAACCTTGAAAATGACCTAAAGTGTCACCTTTACCATGGTTAGGTTAACTACCCATCCATTTAAAGTTGGCACAACCTAACCCATTTAATGTGAATCGATCACGCTCCTAGGAACCCAAAACCTATTTGAGCTCCTTGGGTTTACTGGGTATTTCTTAGGGATGACCTCCCTAGATTCCCTTATAATGAATCTTCTAGGATTGGTAGTCTTGGTCATTATGGTCTTGCCTAGGTTAACTCTAGAGGTGACTCCCCTTGTAACCTTCTTAGTGGCCTCCCTAGGTTTCATGGAAACCTTGGCCACTAGGCACTTGCCTTGGTTAACCTTAGGGATGACTTCTCTATTAACCTTGGCTTTCCCAAACATAATTTAGTTCCATAACCAAATGGAACATTGTGGTAGGTAGGCTTATCTACCTTGGACCTAGGCTTGTGGTTCAAGCCTTTATTGCCCACAGATGAGCCTTGCCTCCTAGACTTTAGGCTTTGACCATTTGACCCTTTAATTGAATTTTGCATCCTTGCAAGGGTCTTTTCAAGTTTTTCAAGTCTTGACCTCAAGACTTGATTTTCCAACTCCAATTGCCCAATTTTTGATTTTTCATCTATTCTTTGGGCATTGTTCCATTTCTTAGACATATGCCTACCATTCTTAGGGTTAATGCCTAAATGGTTTTCTATCTTCTTAATACTTTCCCTAGGTAGGATTTTCTTAGGGTTATTAGTCCTAGATTTCTCCTTATTTCTAAGATTGATATGTTTAGCACCTAGGCAATAAAATCTATTTCTAGCATACTTTTGTTCATGAGTAATAGGAATAAAATTCCTAGCATGCATTTTCCTATTAATTAAAGAAGGTGCATTATTGAATTTTACCTTAGGGTTTGCCTTAGAGGCTCCCCCTACATGTGATGCTCCTTCTTGCCCTTTCTTTCTCCTAGGGCATTGAATTATATAGTGCCCATTTTGATGACATTTGAAGCACACCACGTGCTCCTTGCTCTTATGTGTTGGGGCATTGACATCCTTGATTTTTTCTTGACTTTTTGACACTGGTTGAGTTTTCTTGACCTTGTTTGGGCACTTGCTCTTATAGTGCCCAACTTCCCTACACTCAAAGAAAATTATATGATTTTTATTTTTAACTAAATTTCTTGAGTTACCTAGGTTAATGGTGGCTGAAATTGGTTCTTCTTCATCTCTCCTGGATGTTGAGGCTACTTCTTAATTTTTCTCTTGTTCCGGAGTAGATGGCCTCTCCTCCCCCTCAATCCTAGAGGTGGAGGCTTATTCTACCCCTTCAACCTCCTCTTCCTCCTCGGATGTCGAACATTCCTCGACCTCCATATCCTCACTTTCTTGTGAGGATGAACTTGCTTCTTCGGCCTCTTCCTCTTCTTGAGCCGGTGATGGATTTTCCTGATACTTTGCCAATTCACTCCAAAACTCCTTTACATCCTTGTACTCACCTAACTTGGACAAGACATTATTAGGAATTAAATCACTTAGCATTTTGATTACCTTAATATTTGTCTTGAACTCCTTGAGTTGTTCCTTGGTCCATTTTCCAACCTTAAGGATTCCACCCTTTTTGCCTCTTGGGAATTCACACCCTTCTATCAAGGCGGACCAAAGCATGATATCCACCATCATTAGGAAGTTCTCAATCCCTATTTTCTATGAATTGAAACCTTCAAATCCATAGTCCTGATAGGATAGTGGTGTGTTGATGTCCCGACCTAGTCTTTCTTTAAACTCCATCTTCTTCCCTCTAGCGTGCTCCCATTACAGTTAGTCCAAATGAAGAGCGGTCTCACACTAATACCTATTGTAGGAACCATTGATGACCACTAGAGGGGGGTGAATAGCATTTCGTACGTCAATGATGGAATTCGATCGTGCTTGCTACAAAATGTTAGTACGCTGCAGAAATATGAAATATACAATGAAAATAAAACACAAGCACAATCACAAATACACAAGGATATACGTGATTTGTAACCTTAGGGTTCCTACTCCACAGGGTGAGCTCAAATGAGCTCTAGAAATGGAAATAACACCACTAAACAATAATGCTCATTCTGGACAACATGTCGGAGGTGGAGAAACCTCATACAAGAGATTAGACTAAGTAATACAATGAATACAAGCAAATACAAAGATGAAATACAATACAAGTAAAGAAAAATACTTTACAAGAGATATTTGAATGCTTGCTTTTGTTTGCTTGAGAATAGCCTTGAAGGTCTGGATTGTAGCAGTAAATCCCCTCCAATTTACCTCAAGAAACCTTTTCAAAATCCTTCTCCATGAGCTCCTTTTAAAACTTCACCTCGGGCTGGATTCTGCCTAGCAGTTGACTGATCATGACCATCATTCGACTGCTCTTGTAGCCGTTGTGAGATGACTCGATCTACATTGGATAAGTTCCAACGGATACACTGGCAGTCGACCGCCATTATCCAACAGTCGACTGCTAGGGGTCGTAGTCGATTGACCAGTCGGCTACCGAGCATTCTGCTCCCTCAACGACGTGATTGGCGCAATCCATGGCGATCTCGCCCATTCCCCAATCAATTACTAGGCTATTTCCTACAGTCAAACACCAGTTGAATCTGATTAGTTCGACTGACCATAATTCTAGTCGACTGCTAAGAGTCAACTCGGCTGTCAAGTGTCAAAACACTAAACCAATCTACTGATCCAAAGTTTCAGTCGATTGATAACCTCAAACATGAGGTTTAACCCCAAGTATGATGCCCTGATACTTGCTAGACCACCCTTAGTCTAGACCTAAGCCTTCTAGTCACCTCCGTCAGCCTCATGCCTATCAGATCTCTCCAAGTCATCCATGATTTGTTCATCCATACGCTAGCCTTCAAGTGCTTCCAACGGCTATTGTCATGCTAAGTTGGTCCATACCGCCAAGGCATATTGGGCTTACGCTACCAAGACTCTATCCTTGGACTTTACGCTACCAATATCAACTTGGACTTCTCTTGCCAACCCATGTTGGAATTTCCATTTGCCAAGACTCAAGCTTGGACTTTCCCTTGCCAAGACCCATGCTTGGACTTTCCTTGCCAACCTATGTTGGACTTTCCAATTGCCAAGACTCAAGCTTGGACTTTCCCTTGCCAAGACTCATGCTTGGACTTTCCCATTACCAAGTGTCCTACTTGGACTTTCCATGCCAAGTACCCAAGACTTGGACTTTCCCATGACAATCACATTGTCATACATTTTGTCGAACATCAATGTTAAACATCAAAATACTACTCGAGTCAAACTCAAGTCTGATCAATCGTGACCTAGGTCGATTGCACCAACACTTGGAATGTACTTTCTAGAGTAATGGGTATAGTCTTGCTTGATCACATAGCTAAAACTTAGGATAATACCTCAAAACATCTCACACAAGACTTAAGAAGCCTTGATTTTTGTATTTAGCCACTTTGACATCATGTGAGAAGTTGGGAAGATGCATTTAGTTCATTATACTTATTATGATGCATTACTTTGAGTGAACATGACATCTAGAGACATGGATTCTTAATTTGACCAATCATTGGGAAGACTTGTGTATAACTAATGTGCATATAGTTCTTAGAATATGGTTGAAAATGTCAAACAAAATATTTTTCAAAATATATTTATTATTCTTGGAAAAATAGTTCTTATTAGTTAAACAAGAGTGATACAAATTTTTGAAAATCATTAAAGTTTTTATTAGTTCCTAAGATTGTGTTAATCTAGAAATATAAAAAATATTTAATTTTTAAATTATTTTTCCTCGATAGGGAATGGGTTGATAAATGTGTTTGTAAATTTTATGAATTTTTGATGCCTATAGAGTTAGTTATGCATTTCTAAATGTTGTTTGAAAAACCAACTGTCAATTTCAGCTGATATCAGTTGACTGCTTTAGATATCAGTTGACTAGTCTTGTAGTAGTCGATTGGTTTTCCTCTTAGTCAACTGTTAGGACAGATTTTGGCTAAATAGATCTGATTTATCCATCTAACAACAACCCTAGATAGTTTAACTACTCCTAACCCTATGATATACTTAGAGAAGCATTAAAAGGGTACGATTTTCTAGTAAAAATGAATAGGAGATTTAATTAGAGTGAGGTTCAAATTTTAAAATAATTAATTAGAACTTTTGCCCTTGTGATTGGAGCTTAGATTTCCTAAAAACTTAGGATATACCAAAGAAAAATCTTTATTGTTGATACAATGGTTAAGGGGGAGCAAACCTTTAGGGGGCAGGCTAAAATATATCATTTATCTAAACTCAAGGCATAAGTTTGAATGTTTTATTGTTGGTACAAAGTTAGGCAATGATTTCATTCATGTTTTAATATTTGTCGTACCATGATGAGAATATCTTTCAAAGGTTGCTTGGTTCATCATCTTAGAAAGTGTCTTGGATTAAGGGGGAGTCATAAGAGTATTTTCTTTCTTGATTCAAAGTATCAATCTTTATTGGTACCAGATTATAACAACTTTGTGGTTTAACATATCTTTCGTTATCCCCACGTGACCTTTATTTCTCTTTTTGATGTGTGTCAAAGGGGGAGAAATGAAAATTTTAAGTTAGAATCTTCATGTTAAGGAAAAAGACATTGTGCTTTCAAATTATGTCTTATTGCATATTCAAAGACCTAACTTAAATATTTGTCAAATATCAAAAAGGGGGAGATTGTTGGTGCAATCTTGCTCTAATCATTAATTACTTTTGATGTTTGGACAATCAAGTTTAAGTTAGACAATGTTGGTTATCTAACATGAATATTGAGTGACAGGTACAAGGGAAGTCCAAGTAAGGAGACTTGGCAAGGGAAGTCCAAATATGATGACTTGGTGGCGTAAGTCCAAGTATGTAGTCTTGGAAGCATAAGTCCGAGTGTAACTTGGCAATGGAAGTTCCAAAGCGTGGCTCTTGTTTCAAAAGTCTTGAGGTGTGACCTCTTGGCAAAGAAAGACCTGATAGCAAGACAAAGCTGAATAAAGCACTTGAAGGCAAGCACAAAGGGTGAGGAGTCATGGACTCGTTGTTAGGAATTGGATGTCGCTAGAGGGGGGGGGGTGAATGACGCGTCTTCGATCGCTTGATGGAATTCGATCATTTTTGTGCGCTTGTCTACAATGATCGTTAATATATGTAGCGGAATAATAATAAAACAAAATAACAATAAAACACACAAGAAAAAATTGATATAATGTGGTTTGGAACCTTAGGGTTCCTACTATATGGATTGAGCTCGAATGAGCTATAGTGATGCATACACCAACACAAATCAATAATACTCCTTCTCGACAACAAGTCAGAGGTGGAGAAACCTCTTACAAGCGATTACAAATAGTAATACAATGAATACAAGCAAATACAAAGATGAAATGCAATACAAGTAAAGAAAATCACTTTATAAGAGAACTTTGAATGCTTGCTTTTGGTTGCTTGAGAATAGCTTTGAAGGTCTGGATTGCAGCAGCAAATCCCCTCCAAATCGCTGCAAAGAACCATGCCAAAATTCTCCTCCACGAGATCCTTTTAAAGCTGCAACTCGGGCTGGACTTCACCTAGCAGTCGACTGCTCGAGACCATCAGTCGACTGCTCTTGTAGTCATTGTGAGACAACAACTCGATTCACATTGGATAAGTTCCAACGGATAGATTATCAGTCGACTGATTATACCCATCAATTGACTGATCATGCTTCCACTCGATTGCCAAACCCTAGCAGTCGACTCAGAAATATTCTGTGCTAATTTCCTAGACCATCAGTCGACAGACCTCCGCATTAGTCGACTTATCAAGCCATCAGTCGACTGCCCAATGCTGAAAGTTGACTGCCAAGGCCACGCGGTCGCAATCGAATGCCATTCGACTCTCGGCCATTCGACTGGTCATAATCCCAGTTGACTGTTCAGAGTCAACTCGGTTGCCAAGTGTCAAAACACATGACTAGTCGACAGAGTTATAATCCCAGTTGACTGATAAACCTCAAACATGAGGTTTAACCCCAAGTATGATGCTCTCATACTTGCTAGACCACTCTTAGCCTAAACCTAAGCCTTCTAGCCACCTCTATCAGCCTCATGCCTATTGGATCCTTCCAAGTCATCCATGACTTGTTCATCCATACGCTAGCCTTCAGGTGCTTCCATCAGCTATTGTCATGCTAAGCTGGTCTATACCGCCAAGACACATTTGGGCATACGCTGCCAAGACACACACTTGGACTTTACGCTATCAAACCATTGGACTTATGTTGCCAAGACTCTCGCTTGGACTTTACGCTGCCAATATCAACCCTTGGACTTCCCTTGCCAACTTATGTTGGACTTTCCATTTGCCAAGACTCAAGCTTAGACTTTCCCTTGCCAAGACCCATGCTTGGACTTTCCATGACAAGTACCCAAGACTTGGACTTTCCATGCCAAGTACACAAGGCTTGGACTTTCCATTGCCAAGTGTCCCACTTGGACTTCTCCATCATGGTCAACCCCAAGTCAACCATCTAGTCAACCCATTATCAAACAATGGTCAACTCATTATCAAACATCAATGTCAAATATCAAAACACTAACATCAAACCACTACTCGAGTCAAACTTGAGTCAAACTCGAGTCTGGTTAATCGTGACCTGGGCCGATTGCACCAATAATCTCCCTCTTTTTGATGTTTGACAAAAAAACCAACATCTTTGAGTTAGAACACTAACTCAATCCAATTCTTCCAATTTTCCAAATTGTGAATTCCATTTTCTCCCAATTATTTCCCTTTTTGACATACATCAAAAAAGCTCTCTCTAAGGGTGTCAATGTCTCATATCCCAAAGAGATCTTACAATCTCCCCCTTGGTCTAAAAATATCTAGGATGCCTTCACTCTTCCTAGTGATAAGTCTCATATCACTAAAGAGAGGCAATCATTTAAACTCTCTCAATTTCCAAATTGGGCATCTCACATTCTCAAAATTCTCCCCCTCATGAGGAAGAACACATCCATCATCCTATGATGGATAACCTCCCCCTAAAAGCTTGCTCCCCCTTGACCATTACACCAACAATGTCCTTGGAGAGTCCCTAAGCCTATAGGAACACTAAACCATAAAAATTAAGGTTAAAAGATCAACCATGAACTTTCACACACCTTAAAATTGATACACACCCAAACAACTCTTCTAATCATATCCAATGGATTTTCACCCTTTCCAATGCTTTCCAAAGCATATCCTAGGGTTAGAAGCAATTAGGGTAGCCTAACATAGCTAAAACATGGGCTAAACATCCTTGTTTACCCGAAATCAACGTTGGCAGTCGACTCTTACAATCACCTGTTGATTGTCCTTGACGCTAGTCGACTGCCATAAGCAGCAGTCGACTGATTTATATAGATGTAGAAATTTAGTTTCAGAAAATAGTTTTCTAAAATTCATAAGTAATTATATATAATATGAAATTTTTATATGTATAATATTTATGTCAATCATTATGGGTGAAAAATATTTGAAAAAAAAATAGCCATAAAAATAGGAGATTGACACAAGGTTCAAAACCATTGAAAAGTTCAATATTTTGGCTCTACTTTGTGCCAACTCTATCAATGGTGATTGCTATCAAAAGATAAACTTCACCAAGGTTTTCTAAAATGATTTTAAAATGTTTTTGAAAACCTATATTGGATCATGATTAATGGGCTTAATGCACATAACTTGCACATTAGCTTTCCCCATGATCCACCCATGGTATAAGATGAGTTTGAGTTCATCTAGATGCAAAAACTATGCACCTTGAACTTAACTCATTTATTAGCATCTCACATATGTCTAGGGTGTTTGAAAACACACACATGTCAATTGGATGTGAGATGTGAGTTTTGTTCATCCTAATCTAAGGCCTCATGCATTTTCTAAGGCAACACTACTTGATTCCCTTATACATGGGACTTCAAGTCATGCCATAGTCTTTAAATCAATTTTATTAATGCATGAATGATGATTATGACATAAATGATAATATAAATATGCATGTGCCAATAATCATGATGTCATGGCATAAATATAAACCTAAGCATAAATGGCATAAAAACAAAACTAAGCATGATCATGACATTTATAATTAAAAATAAGAATGATGTCATGACATGTTATATGTCAATCAAAGCATAAAAAATAGAATATAAGGCATAAGAATACCTAAATTTTAATATTAGTTGTCATTTGTTAGAATTAAATTCATTTTGCCATATTATCACTCTTCTCCCAAGTATGCCAAAAAAAAAAAACCAAAATGACACACCAAGACCTCTAGACCTAATTTGTGTCAATTTGATCAATTTTTCATACTTCTCAAAATATATTGGCACATCCTAAAATCCTTTAGGATTATGATCGAAACTTATTTTCAAGTTATCCCAAAATCTTTAAAATGTCCTAGAGTGTCAACTTTGTTATGGTTAGGTTAACTACCCATCCATTCAAGGTTGACACAACCTAACCTATTTAGCGTGAATCGATCACACTCCTAGGAACCCAATACCTATTGGAGATCCTTGGGTTTACTAGGTATTCCTTAGGGATGACCTCCTTAGATACCCTCCTAATGACTCTCCTAGGCTTGGTATCCTTGATCATTGTGGTCTTGCCTAGGTTAATTCTAGGGGTGACTCCTCTTGTAACCTTCTTAGTGGCTTCCCTAGGTTTCCTTGAAACTATAGCCACTAGGCACACACCATGGTCAACTCTAGGGATGATTTCCATTGTGATCTTGGGTTTCCTAGACCTAGGTTGAGTTCCATAATCAAATGGAACATTGTGATAAGTAGGCATTACCTTCTTGGACATAGGCTTGTGACCCAAACCTTGCCTCCTAGATTGTTCTTGCCTCTTACACACTTGACTTTGACTCCTAGACCCTTGAATTTGATTTTGCATATTTTTAAGGGTCTTTTCAAGTTTCTCAAGTCTTGACCTCAAGGCTTGGTTCTCTAACTCTAGTCTTCCCAATTTAGATTTTATTGGGATGTATACTGAAAGCCTAGCCTTTCTATGGAAATCTTCATTTTGAAATAAGAATCACATCATCATTATTTGTATTTTATATTTATGCATATTTTTTGATACTTTACATTATAGATAACATGGTGTGTGGTGTTGCACAGAAGATCATGTTATCAGTTCCTTGTAGAGTATAAGTAGAGGCTCACAACCAAGATGGTTTTGGACAAACCATTGCCATTGTTGTAGTGTGATTTGGTATTGATTTATCTTGACTATAGAATTACACTAGTACACTTTGTGTGTATTGAGCAGGACCAATTCAGAGGTGATTCAATTTATACTGACTATATAATTGAATCAGACCTCAGATATTATGGTGTACATGCTCTTTATCTTGATATAATAACGGGCATATGTACTTAGTATTTATTTCTTTGATTTACCAATGGGCGAGATTTATCTATTAAATCGATAGGCCTGGTAAGTTGGGAAATAATACTATTTACATAGTGTGCCATTGATTATAGGAGGAAACCGTGTCCGATATACTAGGATGATGATGCCCCCTTGAGGAGCTCATAAAGTTCATCATGTAAATCCTGCAGGTGGACTTGGTCCAACATGATGATAAGGATGAGTGATACTACTCATGGAGTTAGATATTAATTAATTAAATTGTTAGTAATTTAATTAATTAATGGACATTCGATATCTTAAACATGGGGAGTATTTTGTACAAATAATATGTGGATCCCATATTTATTTATGGCTGTTAGTGAGGTAGATCAATGATGATCCTCTAGTGGAATGGATAATCATTAATGGATCGAGTTTTATATGGTTTGGATCCATTGGGTGGCCAAGATCCAACTCCTTCTCATGGTCCCTATTGTAGCCTATTATAAATACTCAGGAAGCCTAGATCTATAAAAAGGGGGTGGAGAGGCTTGGGCGGAAAGGTTGGATGCTAGGGTTTGCTTCCTTAGGGTCGGCGGCAAGAGTTAGGGTTTGGCTTCTTCTCTTGAAGTTTTGGCCGGCGCCTCCTTTTCTTTCCTTAAGGCTGGCACTCCTCCACCTTTTCCCTCTCCTAGGGCCGGTGGCAACAAGATTCACTTCCTCTCCTAGGGTCGGTGGACACCAACTCTTGGAGTTGTGGTGGTCAGCACAAGCAAGGAGAAGAGGGTGCTTGGTGGTCGGCACAAGCAAGGAGAAGAAGGGAGAGTTTTCTTCCCTTGTTTGGAGCGAGAAAGAAAGGGAAGATATGTGGTCTAGGAGGCTTCGATTCTTGGAAGATCATCGCCCACACGATGTCCAAGAAGAGGATAGGAATATAATAGATGATCAAGAGGTAAAACAAGAGGTATAATCTTGTTTAATATTGATTATAGTTCTTTTGTATTTGTATGTGGTTAGTTGACATGGACCCCGATGATAAGCACAAAAACCGGCAATCTGTACATCATCTATTCCGTGGCTAATCGAGGAAAAGAGTTAGATTTCTTGAACAACAAGTTTGTTCAAGCGACCACTCAAATCGAGAAGCACGATGATGAATCGGTTGCTTGGGTAATCCATCTCTATCTGGATTAGTTTTAGTTGATAAAATTTTAATCTGGGGACATGAGGTAGGATCGCCATGCACAAGCGACCGAAGCAACACAGGGAAACACATCATTTTCCCTTCAAGTGGTATCATAGCCACGGTTTCCGATTTTGTGTGTTTGGATTCAGTTACTTTCATGCATTTATCATATATTGTATATGCCGAATAATAGTAGGATGTGTGAAGGCTAACTTTTTGTTTGCAAGCATAAGATCCAACTATTATGACTATGTGGATGTATGTGATTGTGTGTACGTGATTGTAACTAATTATTTGAATCCTCAGGCTTGACGAGGCTAATTAGTATTTAATTTTTATAATTAAATATGACACTGTTTAGCTGCTCATTTTAATTTACTTTCGATCTAGTTATGTTGTACACTTCTTCGTGGAGTATAGGATCGATGGATGTAAATTAAAATAGTTTATCTTAGCTCGGATCCTTTTTGTGGCTTGCACATGGTAAAGAGAGGAGCGGACGAGGTGGCGACACGACGGGAAGCATATTGGAAAACAAAATTCATAATAGTTGGAAATTTTTTTTCATATTTATTGCTTATTGTTTGATATGCATGTTGTGTGAAAATTCCTCAATTTTAAATTACTAAGTGGGAGAGGGATATTTTTTTAATTCCCGTGACCTTCATTAGAATTTGACATGTGATGCGAACAAACTTGCGCGTTGGCTCTGAGTGCCTTCCTCCATATCGGATGAGTTTGTTTTGTGCATCACTAGGTCAAATATGGTTATAAGAAATTATTTAGGAGCGTGTGTACTTTTCCATCGGAAGGCACATAATCCGAGGTAATTGCATTAGTATCGGGTAATGGTAAACACTTAGATGCAAATAAAAGTATCCTCCCCATCGAATTCACTGTTTTTATTTGTAGGGCCGAAGAGGAATCGACTATTAATTTTATTTGTCAAAAAGTAAGGTTGACAGGATAATTAATAAAATTAATGAGTAAAACCTCCTCTTACAAATGTAGAATTTGTATACGTCCATACTATCGTGGCATATGATATTCTCGGTGTTTTAAGGTGTTGATTGATTTTAAAATTTTATTGTTTAAGGAATCAATAAATTTTGAAATCTAATGTTTTGATCACTGTGATTCTTAGGTTTTTTCAAAATGGCTTTCAACCCACTTTCTGTGATTCCGAAAGAAAACAAACTTACTGGACCTAACTATGTTGATTGGAAACAGAATCTGGATATTGTCTTGACTGCTGAGGAGTACAAATATGTACTCTTCAAATAGTGTCCTCCTAAGCCTATGGATGATTCTGGTGAAAAGGAGAAAGAGAGTAATAGGAAGTGGATCAAGGCTGATGAGATGGTGCGGTGTTACATTTTTGGCTTCTATGTCCAATGTATTATAACTTCAACATCAAGCCATGAATACTGCCTATAACATGATGCTCAATCTCAAGGAACTTTTTGGACACCAGAATCGGGCTGCTAGGCAGGAAGCTATGAGGAACTTGATGACGACCACCATGATTGAGGGAACACTCGTAAGGGATCATGTTCTAAAGATGATGACTCATTTAAATGAGCTGGAAGTCCTTGGAGCGGAGATCGATGGGGAAACCCAGGTCAATATCCTTCTCTAATCTCTACCTAAAAGTTTTCAGCAGTTTCGCCTGAACTACAACATGAATAAGAGGTTGTATTCATTAGCGGAGCTTCTAACAGAACTTCAGGTGGCAGAGAGGCTTTTCGTCAGAGTGCTTAGGCTATGATTGCTCAGAAGGTTTCTACTTCTAAGTCGATAGGCAAGTGCTTTACTTGAAAACAGACTGGACATTGGAAGGCAGACTATCCCAATCAGAAAAGAACAAAGGTATATCTTTTAGTTTAGTCGTTGAAACATATTTAGTGGTGTTATCTACTGGTACCTAGTGGGTAGATACGGGAGCCACTGATCATGTCTGCAACTCTTTGCAGGGGTTCCAGGAAACCAAACGACTAGCTGAGGGAGAGATTATCGTCTACATGGGCAATGCTATGAAGGTGGCAGCTATTGCAGTGGGAGATGTTTATTTATCTTTTGATAGGAATAAAACTTTGGTTCTGAGAAAGTGCCTTTATGTACCTACATTTAGAAAGAATTTGATTTCAGTTTCTAAATTATTTTTGGATGGATATTCTATTTCTTTTAATGACAAAGTTGTTATAAAAAGGAATGGGAGATTATCTGTTCTGGTGCGTTGGTAGGAAATTTATACACTCTTCAACTAAAAAGCTCCCACAATGTAAATAGAAATAAATAACTCATCTTCTAAATCTAATATGAGAAAATAACCTTTAAAAATGAACCAAACATATCTTTAGCATCTAAGGTTAGGTCATATTAACTTGAGTAGAATTCAAAGGCTGATAGCTGATGGACCTTTAGGTTCATTGGTGGTGGAAGATTTTCCAACCTGCGAATCTTGCTTGGAAGGTAAAATGACCAAGAGGCATTTTAAGGCCAAGGGGTATAGAGCCAAAGATGTGTTGGAATTGGTTCATTCTGATTTGTGTGGTCCTATGTCTATCCAGGCTAGAGGTGGTTTTGAATATTTCGTCTCTTTTATAGATGATTATTCAAGATATGGATACATTTACTTGATGCGCTGTAAGTCTGAATGTTTTGATAGGTTCAAAGAATTCAAGGTTGATGTGGAGAAACGTCAAGGTAAAGGTATCAAGACACTATGATCTGATCGTGGTGGTGAGTACCTCTTGGGAGAGTTTAGGAGTTACTTATCAGAGGCTGGGATTCAATCCCAATTATCTGCACCTGGTACACCCTAGCAAAATGGTGTGGCGGAGCGAAGGAATAGGACTCTTATAGAGATGGTTAGATTGATGATGAGTTATTCTGAGTTTCCAGATTCATTTTGGGGGTATGCTCTGGAAACGACAGTGTATATTCTGAACTTGGTACCATCTAAATCAGTACATTCTACTCCCACAAAATTGTAGACTGGGTGAAAGTCTAGTCTGAGACATATTCGGATTTGGGGTAGTCTAGCACATGTGCTGAAGGGGGATGCTGGTAACTTGGAACCTCGTACAGAAGTGCGCCTATTCATAGGCTATCCTAGAGGAACGAAAGGTGGTTTGTTCTATAATTCTAGAGATTAGAAGGTGATCGTTAGAATGAATGCCCGATTTTTAGAAGAAGACTATGTGATGAACTACAAGCCCATGAGCAAGATTATTCTAGAGGAATTAAGAGGGAAAGTCACTACTTCAGTACCAATAGTACAAGAGAATATACCACAAGTGACTGCACTGCGTGTCACAGAGGATACACAGGTGATACCTCATCGTAGTGGGAGGGTTGTTAGATAACCTGATAGATTTATGTTCTTGGGAGAATCTTCTGATTTTGTCCCTGGCGAACATGAAAATGATCCCTGGACATATGATGAGGCAATCCAAGATAAAGATGCAGTGTCTTGGCAAAGGGCGATGAATTCTGAGATAGAATCTATAGATTCAAATCAGGTCTGGGAGCTAGTAGAACCATCCAATGGTGTAAAATCCATTGGATGTAAGTGGATCTAAAAAAGAAAGAGAGGATCAGACGGGAAGGTAGAGACCTTCAAAGCAAGACTTGTTGCGAAAGGGTATACTCAGAAAGAGGGTATCAATTATGAGGAGACTTTTTCGCTGGTAGCCATGCTTAAGTCTATCCGGATTCTTTTGTCTATTGATGCTCATATGGATTATGAGGTTTGACAGATGGATATCAAGACAGCTTTCCTTAATGGAAGTCTTGAGGAAAACATCTTTATGGAGCAACCAGAGGGATCATTGCAAAGGGCAAAGAGCATCTTGTGTGCAAGCTTAATCGGTCTATTTATGGATTGAAGCAAGCTTCGAGATCTTGGAACATCCACTTTGATGAGGTAATCTAGTCATATGGATTTATTCAAAGTCTGGATGAGTCTTGTGTATACAAGAGATGTGACAGAAATGTAGTGGTATTTCTTGTACTATACGTAGATGACATTTTTCTCATTGTCAACAATGTCAAAGTGTAATCAGACGTAAGAGTATAGTTGTCCAAACAATTTGATATGAAGGACTTGGGAGAAGTGGGACACTGTTGGATCGAGAAGCGTCGTTAGAGGGGGGGTGAATAGCGAGCGTAAATCTTTTCGTTCGTTCGATATATGAACAAGCACAGTGGAAAAATAAAAATGACAAGTTTATTTTTACTTGGTTCACAACCCAACGGTTGCTACTCCAAGGCCCTAACGGTCCTAGACCGCATACGGAGGGTAAAACACTATAAGATCTCCTCCTCATTGAAGGTAAGAGACAACGATCACAAAACCGAAAGTACGAGGATGAGGCAACAAGCCTACCTCACCTCGTTATGATTAAAACAAAGAATACAATAACAAAAATAATTACTTGTTGCTGCTGCCGACGAAGAAGATTAGAACTTGTCGTCGCATCGACGTTATGACAGTGTTGGAGCTTTGGCGTTGTAGGAGCACTTGAGAATAATCTTGATTGATGTTTGGCTTGAAGTCCTCCCCTCCTTTTATAGAATTTGGCCTTGGAATAAGTCTCCTCATCTTTTGGAACAGATCATGAGGTGCTAACAAATTTTATCACGAAGTAGCCACGTCAAACATTATTCGTTTTGACCTAGCACAAAAGGTTGATTCGTCGCCATCAGTCGATTGATGCCTTCCATCGATCACGCCTAATGTCGATGATCATTGATCTGCCTAGCCACTTCCCTACAATAAGAGGTTAGCACGAAAAATGATAAATGCGACGGTTTCTTACCGTCCGATCTTGACCTAGACCTTCCATAGGAAGTCTTAGTCGGATTGCCGCCTACGGTCATCCCCTTACAGAGGACACGACCTTACCATCTCTCACTCACACGAGCTTACCTCTGGTCCTTTAAGATCTGTCGCTTTGCTTCCGGTCTTCCACCTAGGTTCTTCGACTCCCACGAAGTTCCCTCGGTGTTGCCCGACCAACACAGCTCCCTCTGGGTGTCGCTCACCTTCGACTTATCTTAGCCTTTCTACACACTTGATTTAGCTTGTGAGACAATGGTGTAAACTTAACTTTGTGTCTTTTCCATAATCAAAACACAGGTTTGATTATTTGGTGCCCCTGCACTAATAATCTTCCCCTCTCCTTTTTGATCTATGGAAAACCAACACAAAGTTAAGGGAAATTAAAGCATAAAACAAGTATAGTAAATGATGAATGTCATTTCCAAAAACTTCCCCTTAACCAAAACTCCCTCTTAACCCTAGGTGAGTTTTGAAAGAGATACTTTAATTTTCAAAATTAAATTTTGTATTACTCCCTCTTAACTTTTTCTCTTCTCCCCCTTTTGCCATAAATAAAAAAAAATGTTGGGGTTTTTGTATAAAATAGGGGTTTAAAAACAATATTGTATATGCATGCATCGAGATAAATCAACTACGAGTCCAAGCATGCGTCTAGCAGTAGTTAGATAGATTGGTTCGAGATGTGTCAGTCTGCACCAATAATCTAAAGGTTTGTAATATAACACTTAGGGTTAGTTTGCTCTCCCCTTAGTCAAATATATGAAGTATAAGAGATGTAGGGGGCACTAAACTTTGGCCTAAAGAGTTGTAAATAGTCGTTAAGTACAATAGTTGAGAAAATAAGTAGTATTTTGAAAAGGTTATTTTAAGTATATTTCAATTATCCTTAACATCTCACCCATTCTATGTGTCTCAGAATTTGTTCAGCTTATATGTTTTGTGAGATTATTTGAGATTGATTAAAGATAGTCAACCTTTGGTTAGATTCGGATTTAACCTTTAGATCATTAAGTAACTTTTCGAGATAGACCAAGTAATTGTTTGGAACAATTAGGACTTGATATAAACAACTTAGAGATAGACCAAATGAACTAGAGTTGATGCCTAGGAACGATGAGAAAGAATACTATGCATATTGCTTGAGTGCCTAGGATACTCAGAGCAAATTACGTGGTGTTTGGACTCTCACGGTCAATTATGAGTCTTCATGGTACTAGTCGACTAAACTTAGATGATAATCAATTGGTAAAAGTATCAATTGACTGATCTAAGTATGTCTGTCGACAGTTCTCCATAAAATCAAGGAAATTTGTTCTTGATTTATTGTGATGGGTCTATGCCTATATATAAATTGAATTAAGCCAGTATAAGTACTGGTTTGTCGGTTTTGTACTGACTTAATTAATTTTAATTTTTTCAGATGGCACGGATGATTACCACTATGACTAGGCGCGATGTGTTGCGTAATTGACTAAGAGAGGCTATCCAGGGGATAGAGTATGATTCAGCTCATAGAGTCGGGTGGCACATCGGGAGGCTTGATAGATTGTTCTGGAGACTGGAGATGCAGGAGTTTCCGATTCTGGAGAATTACAGAATATGGGCTCTGGTCCGCTCACTACCACAACACCAGAGTGACATTGTGCATCAGATCTGGGGGCGCTATGAGGGACGTATCGCTTATACCCAGTTATGCGTTGAGCTTCTTCACTACGAGGACTGTGAGGTGCATCGTGATGATCCAGAGGATCATTCGAAAGAGAACCCTGATGGAATCTTTCCTTTTGGATCACTTCAAAGGTGTCCTACAAAAGATTCTGCATCCTGACATCATCTTGAGAGCATCTCGGCAGGGGATGTCCTAGTTCAACCCAAGAAGATTGGGCCTGTTTGGATCATTACTGCACTAGTGTTTGTCCTAGTGGGAGTAATGATTATCTATCTAGTTGTTTAGTTTTTTATTTTTCAGTTATGAGTAGGAAGAATGTTATATGTAACATTCTTAGTAGAGTTATCTTTGTTATGTGTTGACAATGTACATCAAGTTTGTTGGTGCAATCGGCCCAGGTCATGATTGACCAAGACTCGAGTTTGACTCGAGTGATGTTTTGATGTTCGACAAAAACATATGACAATGTAATTGTCATAGGGAAGTCCAAGTCTTGAGTATTTGGCATGGGAAGTCCAAGTTGAACACTTGGCATTTGCATAAGAAGTCCAAAAGGTTTGATATTGGCGGCGTAAAGTCCAAGCGGGAGTCTTGGCAGCATAAGTCCAATGGTTGGCGGCGTAAAGTCCAAGCGGAGTCTTGGCGGCATAAGTCCAATGTGCCTTGGCGGTGTAGACACCGTTAGCATGACATAGCCGATGGAAGCACCTGAAGGCTAGCGCGATGGATGAACAAGTCATGGATGACTTGGAGGGATCCGAGAGGCGTGAGGCTGATGGAGGTGGCTAGAAGGCTTAGGTCTAGGCTAAGGGTGGTCTAACAAGTATGGGGGAACCATACTTGGGTTAAAACCTCATGTTTGAGGTGTGCCAGTCGACTGGTGCCATGTGGCAGTCGACTGGACCAAGTCAACTAGGGTTTGACTGCGGGTTATGGCCTAGCAATCATTGCAGGTGGGCGGTCGATCGATGGCTAAACGATCGATCGTGTGATCGATCGGTGGTGCTCGAGAAATCGACCACAGAATGGAGTCGAGACTCGACTGGTCGAGTGAGGACTCCATCAGTCGACTGATGGGTATGATCAGTCGACTGATGGTAGATCTGTTGGACTTATCCAACGTGGATCTAGCCGTTGTCTCACGACAACAGTGGCATCAGTCGACTGATGGTCCCGATCAGTCGACTGATCGACCTTTTCCAGCACAGGTTGAAGCTATATAAGGATCTCGTGATGGAAGAAAAGATAGCGATTTTCTTGAGCGAAATTGAAGGGGGAAGTTGGTGCTTTCCAGTCCTTCAAAGCTAGTTCAAGGCAATCAAAGATCAAGCAATCCAAAGCTCTTGTAAAGTGTTTTTTTTTACTTGCATTTGTATTTCATATTGTATTTGCTTGTATCTACTTGATTATTGTTGTAATCATATTGTACGAGGTTTCTCCGCCTCCGGATTGTCCCAAGAAGGAGTTATTATTATAGTGGTGTGTGATTGGCATCGCTAGGGTTCGTACGAACCCGATCCGTGGAGTAGGAACCGTGCGGTTCTGAACCACGTTAAATCTTCGTGTCTTTGTGTTTGTGATTGTGTTTCGTTATTGTCATTATATATATATATATATATTCCGCTGTGCTAATGAAACTTGTAGACACGATCATGAACAAATTCCATCTACGAACGGTCAAATGCTATTCACCTCCCCTCTAGCGGCGTCAAATCTTCTACAATTGGTATCAGAGCCCGGGGCTCTTCTACGGACTAACCGCCGGGAGCTAGGACGAAGAAGTGGAGTGAAGATCAACTCCAAGCCTTCGAGAAAAACATGAAGGTAGTAAAATTTATTCTTGATTTGGTCCCTAATGAGATTGTGTGTATGGTAGGGGACTATATGGATGCTAAGGAGTTATGGAGCCAAGTGGCAAAGCTCCATGAAAACTCATCATTGGTCCAAGAAGAAGAAGAAGAAGAAGAGTGGTCATCATCTCAAGCTCAAGAAGAAACATCTAAAGAGCTTGAGGATTCGGAAGTTGATAGGGAATCAACATCCGGACTGGAGAAGGAAGTAGAGGAGGAAGTGGAAGAAGCATTCACCTCAAGGACCGAGGGGGAGGAGAGAACTTCCACACCGGAACATCAAGAAGAAGCTTTGACATCCGGTCAAGATGAAGAAGCCCAAAGTCCAATTTCGGTCTCCATTAATCTAGGTAACTCAAACATATGTGTTAATAATAAAATACATATAATATGTTTTGAGTGTAGGGAAACCGGGCACTATAAGAGCAAGTGCCCAAAGAAGGTTAGGAGAGCTCCACCGGCACCAAAAGTCAAGGATGCCGTTGCCCCAAGTCAAAAGAGCAAGGAGCACATCATATGCTTCAAGTGCAATTCAAAGGGGCATTATCGGAGTCAATGCCCTAGGGGGAAGAAGAAGGGGCAAGAAGGAGCATCACATGTAGGGGGAGCTAAGGCTAACCCTAAGGTATATTTTAGTAATGCTCTTTCTAATTCTTATAGTCAAAAGCATGCTAGGAATAATTTTAATAGTCTTGCTATTTATCATAAAGAGCATGCTAGAAGTAAGGAATTTTGATTAGGAGCCAAGAGGGTAAATTTTTCAAAGGAGAAATTTGGGACTAATGTCCCTAGAAAAACTCTTCCTAAGGAAAGCATTAGGAAAATAGAAAACCACTTAGGCATTAACCCTAAGAAGGGTAGGCATATGCCTAGAGAAAATGGAAATGCCCAAAAACTTAATCAAAAATCAATTGGGCAATTAGAGGTTGAAAATCAAGCCTTGAGGTCAAGACTTGAAAAACTAGAAAAGACCCTTAGAAATATACAAAACCAATTTAAAGGGTCAAGTGATCAAAAGTCTAGGTCTAAATCTCAAAGTCAACACTTAGGACCTAAGAGTCAAAAGTCAACCAAGGGCAAACAAGGTTTGGGTCACAAACCTAAGCCTAAGGTGGCTTATCATAGTGTTCCATTAGACTATGGGACACTAACTAGGTCTAGGAAGACCAAGGTCAATAGGGAGGTTATCCCTAGAGTTGACCAAAGGGTGTGCCTAGTGGCTAGGGTTTCAAGAAAACCTAGGGAAGCCACTAAGAAGGTTACAAGGGGAGTCACCCCTAGAGTTAACCATGACAAGACCCAAATGACCAAGGCTTCTAAGCCTAGGAGGGTCATTATGAAGGTATCTAGGAGGTTATCCTAAGGAATACCTAATTAACCCTAGAAGCTCAAATAGGTTTTGGGTTCCTAAGAGCGTGATTGATTCATGCTAGGTGTGTTTAGGATGTGCCAACCTTGAGTGAATGGGTAGTTAACTCAACCATGATAAAGGTGGCATTTTAGGTTATTTTCAAGGTTATGGTTACCTTGGAATTGCATTTGATTTGAATCCTAAAGGTTTTTAGGATGTGCCAATATTAATTGAGAAGTTTGATAAAATGATCAAATTGACACAATTTAGGTTTAGAGGTTAGTGTGCCATTTTGGGTTTTTGACACACTAGGGAGATAAATGATAATATGGCAAAATATATCTAATTATATCAAATGACAATTAATATTAAAATTTAGGCATTACTATACCTATATATTTTATATGCCATGCTTTATTTGCCATATAACATGCCATGACATCATGTTTATTTTAATCATTTTATATGTCATGTTCATGTTTAGGATTAAGGTTTCAGATGTCATGTGTTCTTAAAGTTCATCATATGTCATGACATCATGATCATTGGTCATGTTTTTATTTTGCCATCACTATGCCATGATCATTTCATGCATTAATTTGATTGAACATTGATTTAAGGAAAATGGCATGACTTGAAGTCTCACTTATAATGGAATCAAGTAGGGTTGCCTAGGAAATGCATGAAACCCTAGATAAAATGAATCAAAACCCACATCTCACATCACATTGACATGTATGTGTATTTATACACCCTAGATACATGTGAGATGCTAGGATAATAAGTTAGGTTCAAGATGCATGGGTAGTGCATCTAGATGAACTCAAACTTATTTTAATTATCACCAAGAATCATAAGGAAAGCTAATATACAAGCTATGTATATTTAGCCAATAAATTATGGTTCAAAATAGGCTTTCAAAAACATTTTAAAATCAATTTGGAAAACCTTGGTGAAATCTATCTTTTGATAGCTATCATCATTGTAGAAGTTGATACAAAGTGGATCAAAAACTTTAAAGTTTTTAATAGTTTTGAACTTTGTACCAATCTCCTATTTCAATGGTAAAAATATTTTTCCAAAATTTTTCACCTATTGTATTGGTCATAAGTATTATACGTGCAAATTTCGTGATTTTTGATATAATGATAATTATTTATGATTTTCTCAAATTCAACTTTGATAATCAAATTTGAAAATTTAAGACAACGATCGCCATTGGTGGCGATCGATGGAGGTGCCAATGATTGATTTCGAATCACTCGATCAGAAGCTGTTTCGGGTAAACAAGGTTGTTTAACCCGATTTCAAATTATTATGGTCCCTAATCACTCCTAACCCTAGGATATGCTTTGGGTAGCATTATAAAGGGTGAAAATCCATTGGATATGGATTAGGAGAAGTGTTTAGGGTTTGTATCAATTTTAAGGTGTTGGAAAGTTCAATATTGAATTTCTAACCTTAATTTTGATGGTTTAGAGTTCCTATTGGCTTAGGGACTTCCCAAGGACATTGTTGGTGTAATGGTCAAGGGGAGCAAGCCTTTAGGGGGAGGTATCCATCTTGGGATGATGGATGTGTTCTTCTCTTTGAAGAGGAGAAGTTATTGGGAGAATATGACATCAATTGGGAAATTGATGGGACTTTTGAGAGACCCAATTTGGAAATTGGGAGAGTAAATGGGATTGCCTCTCTTGAGTGATATTGGACTTATCACTAGGAAGATGGTAGGCATCCTAAGTATTTTTGGACTAAGGGGGAGATTGTAAGATCTCATTGGGACATGAGACATTGACCTCCTTGGAGAGGAAACCTTTTGATGTTAGTCAAAAAGGGAGAATGTTTGGGGAGAACATTTGGAGTATTTACCAATTTGGGATAATTGGTAAGGGATTTGAGTTAGTGTTCTAACTCAATAATTTGTTTGGTTTTTGTCAAACATCAAAAGGGGAGATTGTTGGTGCATCGGCCCGGTCATGATTGACCGGGACTCGAGTTTGACTCAGTGATGTTTTGATGTTCGACAAAAACATATATGACAATGTAATTGTTATAGGAAGTTCTTGAGTACTTGGCATGGGAAGTCCTAGTTGAACACTTGGCATTTGCATAAGAAGTCCAAAAGGTTTGATATTGGCGGCGTAAAGTTCAAGCGGGAGTCTTGGCAGCATAAGTCCAATGGTTGGCGGCGTAAAGTCCAAGCGGAGTCTTGGCGGCATAAGTCCAATGTGCCTTGGCGGTGTAGACACCGTTAGCATGACATAGCCGATGGAAGCACCGGAAGGCTAGCGCGATGGATGAACAAGTCATGGATGACTTGGAGGGATCCGAGAGGCGTGAGGCTGATGGAGGTGGCTAAAAGGCTTAGGTCTAGGCTAAGGGTGGTCTAGCAAGTATGGGGGAACCATACTTGGGTTAAAACCTCATGTTTGAGGTGTGCCGATCGCGTGCCATGTGACATCAATCGGACCGAGTCAACTAGGGTTGATATTGCGGGTTATGGCCTAGCAATGATCGCTGAGGTGGGCAAATGATCGATGGCTAGAGCAGCCGATCGATCGTGTGATCACCGACCGGTGCTCGAAATCGACCACGTATCGGAGTCGAGACTCGATCGTCGAGTGAGGACTCCATCGGCCGACCGATGTATGATCGGGCCGATCGATGGTAGATCCGTTGGACTTATCCAACATGGATCTAACTGTTGTCTCACGACAACAGTGGCATCAGTCGACTAATGGTCCCGATCAGTCGACTGATCGACCTTTTCCAGCACAGGTTGAAGCTATATAAGGAGCTCGTGATGGAAGAAAAGATAGCAATTTTCTTGAGCGAAATTGAAGGGGGAAGTTGGTGCTTTCCAGTCCTTCAAAGCTAGTTCAAGGCAATCAAAGATCAAGCAATCCAAAGCTCTTGTAAAGTGTTTTTTTTACTTGCATTTGTATTTCATATTGTATTTGCTTGTATCTACTTGATTATTGTTGTAATCATATTGTACGAGGTTTCTCCGCCTCCGAATTGTCTCGAGAAGGAGTTATTATTATAGTGGTGTGTGATTGGCATCGCTAGGGTTCGTACGAACCCGATCCGTAGAGTAGGAACCGTGCGGTTCCGCACCACGTTAAATCTTCGTGTCTTTGTGATTGTGATTGTGTTTCGTTATTGTCATTATATATATATATTCCGCTGTGCTAACGAAACTTGTAGACACGATCAAGAACAAATTCCATCTACGAACGGTCAAACGCTATTCACCCCTCCTCTAGTGGTGTCAAATCTTCTACAAAGTTTAATTTAATGATATGTTCATTTTATGTTGTTAATTCTACATGATGCATGATATTTTTTCTCTTTGATTTATTCATATTGAGTACAATTTAAATGATAGGTTCATTTAATAATATCATGTTAAGATGGGATGTATTTAATGTAATTGATCAAAGTCGATTCGATTGGTACATACAAATGATTAGTGGGAATTGGATTGTCACTTGATTTTGTAAACCAAATCGAATTTACATTGAGTCAATTTATAGATTACATACATAAAATCATACACTGAATAACTAAATAATGTGTTTATTTATGTTAGGTTATGGCAACTAAAAACATCATAGCTAAACTCAATAAGGGTGAGAAACTCAATGGGGATAACTACAAGATCTGACACCTTAAGATACAATATGTTCTTGAGGAACAAGAAGTTCTAGAGGCTGTAAATCAGGTCATGGTAGAACCTGTAGATGGTCCCACTGCACAAAACAGACAAGATATTGATGCCTACAAGGCATGGAAGAAGAAAGACTCCACTACTAAGGGAATCTTGATTAGTTCAATGATAGATGACCTAATTTTTGAGTATGAGCCATATCCTTCAGCTCATACTGTCTGGGTTGCCCTTAAGGACAAGTACAGCGGAGTCAATCTGAGCAAGCTTCAACAGCTGATGATCAAGTTTGATAACTAAAAGAAGCACCCAAATGTTACTATGGTTCAACATGTCAGGGAGATGTCGAATATGATTCGGGAGCTTAAAACTGCCAGTCACGAGCTGATAGATGAACAACAGGTTCAGGCAGTCATTCGATCCCTTCCAGATTCTTGGGAGACCATGAAGCATACCTTTACTCACAGCGAGAGTATTAAGACTTTCGCTGATGTCTCGCTCCATGTAGAACTTGAGGCGGAGAGAGTAGAATCTGCGAGGATTTCTGGCCAAGCTTATTTAGCTGCCGGTTCTGCTGGATCATCTGGATCCAAGAAAAAGAGATGGTTCAGGAAAGGGAAGGGAAAGAAGAAAGAAGTTGCTGCTGCAAGTGGGACAGACCCAATCAAGAAGAAGAAGAACAAGAAGACGGGGAAGAAACCTAAAATCATGGTAACTTGCTTTAATTGTGACAAGAAGGGTCACTATTCTCGGGAGTGTACCGAGCCAAGAAAGGTAACTTCTAGTCTGTATTCTGAGCATTTTGTTGCTAGTTCTGTGTTGTTGGATGATTCTTATCCTTTGTGGATTAAAGATTCGGGAGCAACCAACCATGTAACTCGGGAAGCGAGTTACATATGTGGAAACCATCGGGTACCAAGCGGCAACAAATGGATATATCTAGGAAACAATGCAAGAGTCGAAGTCAAAGAAGTCGCACTTGCAAACTTAACCTTCTGGTGGAAGAACATTGTTTCTACATGATGTCTTGTATGCTCCACGAGATTGGAGGAATCTTGTATCGATTACTTGTCTTCTTGATTTAGGTATTATATAAAATTTCTGATCGATTATGTTGAACTCAAGATTTACTCTGTCAATCGGTTATGGTTTTTAACGAATGGTTTTATGGTTCTTGATGTGGAACCAAGCGATAATTGTCACGATTGATAATTATTTTTCAAATATTGCTCTTACTAGTGATGCAGAAATAACTGATGATATTTGGCATGCTAGATTAGGACATAGGACAAGATCACATGAATCGGTTAGCTAAAGAGGGCTTATTGGGCTCTCGAACTAAGATTAGCTTGTCTGTATGTGAGCATTGTTTTGCTGGAAAAGCAATTAGGAAACCATTCGGTAAGGCTATTAGGGCAGAGTCACCGTTGCAATTTATTCATTCGGATATTTGTGGTCCAATGAATGTGAGGGATAGACATGGAGCTTCATATTTCATTACATTTATTGATGACTTCTCTCGTTTCGATCATGTGTATTTTGTTGGTGCAACAATGCCCCAAGCATTTATATATTTTGATGTTTGGATAATCATCTAAGTTAGGCAATGTTTTGTGATCTAATTGTGAACATGTTTAAGTGATAGGAAAATTCAAGTATGAAGACTTGGTAAAAGACAAGTCCAAGTGTGATCATGGAAAAGAGAAGTCAAAGGAAAGGTCTTGGCAGCGTAAGTCCAAGCATGTAGTCTTGGCGGCATAAAGTCCAAGCAGTCCTTGGCAAAGAAAGACCAAAGGCAAGTATTGGCGGCATAAGTCCAAGCATGTAGTCTTGGCAATGTAAAGTCTAAGCGTACTTTGGCAAAGAAGAAACCCAAAGCATGACGAAACCGAAGGAAGCTTTTGAAGGCAAGCGCATGGATGGAGTCGTGGACTCAGAGAAATCCTGGAGGCGCAAGGCTGATAGAGAAGCTAGAAGGTTAAGTCTAGGCTTAGGGTATGTTTTCAAGTATGAATTAGTCATACTTGGGGTGTGCCAGTTGACTGGAACATGGTGTCAGTCGAACTGGCCTTTAAAATGCTGCATTAGAGGTTGGAGAGATGCTGGCAGTCGATTGGGAGTTATCGGTCGAACTCGAGTCGACTCGGCCGGACGCCACATACAAGTCGGGCATGAGCGAAGGTCGTGAGCCGCGATCGGCTACGAGGCGATATCGATCGGCTGCTATTGTTGGCGCGATCGATAGTCCTCCCGTTGGCAATGACAACGGCAAATCCTGCGAATCTAGCTATTCAGAAGCCTTTAGAATCGACGGCAGTCGAATGATGTAAGTCATCAGTCGACTGATAGACCTCCAACGGGAAAAAGAGGCTCTTTCCTATAAAAAAAGGCCAAGGGGAGCAAGAAGAGCCTAATGCTTATATTCTGATCATTCTCCTAAGCTCCCACAAGTTTTCCAATCTTTCTAAGTGTGTTAATTCCTTTCCTCCTCTCAAATCTTCATTGTCATCTTTTGTAAGAAGAGGAGGTTTTGTAAAAGAGAAAGCTTATTAGTTAAGATTGATTTGGGTGTATCCACCTTAAGGATCACCGTGGAGTAGGAGCATTATCTCTGAACCACGTAAAAGCTTCTACGTTAGCATTGAATTTTCGTTTCTATTATTATTGTATTTGTTGTATTTCCACTAATCATTTGTAGAAAACGAAAAGAGGCTATTCACCCCCCTCTAGCCACTCAAGGATCCAACAAGTGGCTTGAGATACCAGACTCGCATCGCTTAATGCGATCTGGATTTCAGCCCCAAGATCTGGACGGACTTTCTCGGATGTCGCTCTTCCGAGAATGACTTCATTTTTTATCCGTCTTGGAGTGATCCACTTCCACCTCCCTTTGAGGAGATTTCTCTAGACTTCATGCTACCTTCTATAATTCTCCTCGTCCTTTAAACACCAATCTTTTTCAATCCCAAGAGCTTTCTGCTTCTGACAATGTCCTTTATAAGGTCATTGCTCATTGTATTCTTCCTATAGTTACACGCGGGTTGGCCTTAGTTCGACCTGTACACTTCTTCCTCATGCATATCTTCCGTCAGTACTTAGACATTGACATTGGTCTCAACACCTTCCACTGCATTACTCATTTCATAAAGCCAAACAATGGGAAGGTTCATATGCCACTTAGAAATGTCCTTACTCAAAGGGCTTAGTTAGGCATTGATGTAAGCATAGGGGTAATTAAAATCATGAATAAGAAATATGACCAGATGAACGGTCGGAGCTTCTCCTTGGCGGGCTTGAAGGCCTGCGAGGGGTTCGTTATCTGGGACCCTACACGACGACCAGTAGGTGGCACTCCGGCACAGTGCGCTCTGCAGGAGATCTTGAGGGTCTTGCTATTGTGAGAGCGATGCGGAGGGGATTGTGCGGCGATGCTATTCGCGGACTCATCCTTCATAGCTGCATCGATGCTTTGTAGAGCGGGTAGATCACGCGCCTTGAGGAGCTTCGGCAGGGCAACAGAGCCGTCGGGAGCATCAGGAGCTCCTCTCCCTCGTGAGTGGGATGCATTGTCAGCAGCAGGACATTTTGACGATTCTCCGTCCTCCTGCACCCGGACACCCACCTCCTCACGATGGTTCGTCATCTGCACCGATGGACGCTGATGACGACGCTCTTTAGCTAGAATGTGTTTTTTTTTCTTTTTGGCCGTATGTACGATACAAACTCAAACTTGTGTAATGACTTTTTGTTTAATGAAATGAAGTTGTGTTTTTAGTTCATTTCTATTCGTGCCTACATTACTATAATTTGTTATTTTCAAGTTTAGAAATTGAGCACATAGTACTAAGTTTTTTTTAAAAAAACCTTTATTGTAATCCTAAGTTATGAATATTGATATGATACAATTCCATTTTTGCTTCATATTTTTATCATTTTGAATATCGTATCAATCCGTTAATCTGATGAGCATGTTTTTAGTCTAATATTTTTCATATGTTATATTAGTCAAATATAATGTGTATGCCGAGTTTCATGATTTTTGGACATCCACGGAATTTTCTACGCATTTTTAAACCTTGATCAAAATTCGATTTTAGAATGTCGATATCGATTGATCTTTATATTATTGTGATCGCTAAAGTTTGATTATGATGTGATTACTGAACATGACACTGTTTTGGAATCGAAAATGGTTTTTCATCAGTTAAAAGGTCCAATTTTGGACATTATATCTCCATACTATGATTCCCAAAGTATATAAATGATAACTTGTATGGAAAGAAGGATTTTCTTTATGCACTGGTTTAGGGGGAGCTACATCCCTTAATTCTATAATTGTTGGTGCAAATCTAGGACATATTTGCCTATTCTATTGTTTATGCTTTGTTTCACATGTTATTTCCACATCATGAATCATGTCTTGGATTAAGGGGGAGCTTCATATCAATTTTATACCTTAGTTCAAGATGTGTCAATTATAATTCTTTCCTGAACTTATTGGATGAACTCTTCTCTTTTTGTTGTATGTTAAAGGGGGAGAAGGAATATTTAAGTTAGAATTCATATTGAAATATGTTTATGTGCATGTGTTAAAGACCTAACTTAAATGATTGCCAAACATCAAAAAGGGGGAGATTGTTGGTGCAATAATGCCCCAAACATTTATATATTTTGATGTTTGGATAATCATCTAAGTTAGGCAATGCTTTGTGAACTAATTGTGAACATGTTTAAGTGACAGGAAAATCCAAGTATGAAGACTTTGTAAAAGACAAGTCCAAGTGTGATCTTGGCAAAGAGAAGTCAAAGGAAAGGTCTTGACGGTGTAAGTCCAAGCATGTAGTCTTGGCGGCGTAAAGTCCAAGCAGTCCTTGGCAAAGAAAGACCAAAGGCAAGTCTTGGCAGCATAAGTCCAAGCATGTAGTCTTGGCAGCATAAAGTCCAAGCGTACTTTGGCAAAGAAGAAACCCAAAGCATGACGAAACTGAAGGAAACTTTTGAAGGCAAGCGCATGGATGGAGTCGTGGACACAGAGAAATCCTGGAGGTGCAAGGCTGATGGAGAAGCTAGAAGGTTAACTCTAGGCTTAGGGTATGTTTTCAAGTATGAATTAGTCATACTTGGGGTGTGCCAGTTGACTGGAACATGGTGTCAATCAAACTGGCCTTTAAAATGAAGTATTAGAGGTTGGAGAGCTACTGGCAATCGACTGGGAGTTATCCCAGTCGAACTGCTGAGAGTCGACTCAGACCAGACTGCCGCATACAAGCTGGTAGTCGATTTCCATTATTGGTAGTCGATCACAAACGAAGTAGCCATATGGCCCGATCGCGCTACTATTGGTAGTCGATTGATAGTCCTTCCGTTGGTGATGACGATGGTAAATCCCACGAATCCGATTGTTCATAAGCCGTTAGAATCGACGGCAGTCGACTGATGTAAGTCATCAGTCGATTGATAGACCTCCAACGGGAAAAAGAGGCTCTTTCCTATAAAAATAGGCCAAGGGGAGCAAGAAGAGCCTAATGCTTATATTCTGATCATTCTCCTAAGCTCCCACAAGTTTTCCAAGCTTTCTAAGTGTGTTAATTCCTTTCCTCCTCTCAAATCTTCATTGTCATCTTTTGTAAGAAGAGGAGGTTTTGTAAAAGAGAAAGCTTATTAGTGAAGATTGATTTGGGTTGATCCACCTTAAGGATCGGCGTGGAGTAGGAGCATTATCTCCGAACACGTAAAAGCTTCCGCGTTATCATTGAATTTTCGTTTCTATTATTATTGTATTTGTTGTATTTCCACTAATCATTTGTATAAAATGAAAAGAGTCTATTCACCCCCCTCTAGCCACTCAAGGATCCAACATATTTTATTTCTCACAAATCTGAAGCATTGGATTGCTTCATTCGTTATATGAACGAAGTTGAGAATCAAATGAAACATAAGGTTAAGACTTTACACACTGACCGTGGTAGAGAATATTTGTCTAATATGTTCAAGATAATATGTAATGATAAAGGGATTATTAGACAACTGACGATCCCTGGAACTCCACAGCAAAATGGGGTTGCTGAGAGAAGAAATAGGACTCTTCTCAAAATGGTTAGGTCTATGATGGCGCAGGCTAATTTGCTGATCTCCTATTGGGGAGATGCATTGCTAGCTGCAACCTATATACTTAACTAAGTGCCTTCAAAGTTAGTTCCATCTACCCCATATGAACGTTGGACAGGTAGAAAACTAGATTTGGGAAATCTGAGACCCTGGGGGTCGGCTGCCTATGTTCATGATAGTTCTCACAAGTATGGAAAACTGGGACCTCGAGGTAAGAAGTGTATCTTTATAAGATATTCTGATACTTCAAAAGGTTATGTTTTCATAGGAGAGCAATTAGATGTAACAATCTCTGAATTGGATTCGAGAGATGCTACTTTTCTCGAAACTGAGTTTCCAGCTAGAGGTGAAGTTGATAAGACAATTCCTCTATTTGAGGAGGAAGAGTCATTATCAACTGGACATGTGTCAAGTGTGATACCTAGAACGAGTCAACCCAGTGGGAGTACTTTGCCGAGTCACGGGGTGACTTCTCATCAGCCTAACTTACGAAAAAGTGTTCGTAAGATCAAACCTAAGAAGAGGTTTGATATTGAGAATGAGGCAATGATGACACTCCCGGTTGACGATGAGGAACCTCAGTCAGTAAAGGAAGCTCTGGGCTCTAGAGCTGGAGAAAAGTGGAAAGTTGCAATGGTTGAGGAAATGGAGTCAATGATTAAGAATCATGTTTGGAAGTTAGTCAATCTTCCTCCTGGCCGAAGGGCTATTGAGAATAAATGGATTCTCAAAATAAAGAGGAAAGCTGATGGATCGATTAACCGATACAAAGCTTGTCTAGTTGCAAAAGGATTTACCCAATTTGAGGGTATTGACTTTGAGGAGATATTTTCTCCCATAGTAAAGTTTGTGTCAATCCGAGTTATTTTGGCCTTAGTGGCGCATTATGACTTGGAGTTACATCAAATGGATGTAAAGATCGCTTTCATCGTGAGCTTGATGAGGAAATCTATATGGTCCAACGTAAGGTTTCATTGTTGAAGGCCAAAAGATAAAGTATGTAGATTAAAGAAATCTATATATAGGCTAAAGCAAGCATCAAGATAGTGGAACATAAGGTTTAAAGAAGTGGTTTTATCTTATGATTTCGAAATGATCAATGAGGATCATTGCATTTTTCTGAAGAAGGATAAAGGAAAGTATATCATTTTATCATTATATATTGATGATATGCTGATTGCAGAAGATGACATAGGTTTTGTGATAGAAGTAAAAAAGTGGCTTTCATCACAGTATGACACAATAGATATGGGAGAAGCTGAATACATCTTAGGAGTAAAGATCATCAGGGATCAATCTAAGAGACTTTTGAGTTTGTCTCAAGAGTCTTATATAAATAAGATGTTATAACACTTCAGCATATTTAATTGCAACAGTGAACAGACACCTATTATGAAAGGTACTGTTATGAGAAAGAGTATGAGTCCCAAAACTCCTAATGAAATAGCCGAGATGAATAAAAAACCATATGCTAGTGCTGTTGGGAGTTTAATGTACACTATGTTGTGTACTCGTCCCGATATCAGCTATGTTGTTGGCTTAGTCAGCCGTTTCTAGTCAAACTCAGGACCGAGACACTGAAAGGCAGTGAAAAGGATATTCAGATATCTGAAAGTGATGACACGATCAAATATGAGCCTAAAGGGATATTCAGATGCAGCTTGGGCTGGGGACCTGGATGATAGAAAATCTACATTAGGCTATGCGTTCTTGTTAAATGGTGGCGCCATCTCATGGAACAACAAGAAACATGCCTGTGTGGCCTTATCAACCATGGAAGCTGAATATGTGGCATGTTCGGCAGCTGTACAAGAAGCGGTCTGGTTAAGGAGGTTCCTGAAACATATGAAGATTGCTGAAGACAGTGGGAATCCAGTGACTATCTACTGTGACAGTCAAGCTGCTATAGCTTTTTCCAAGGATCCCAAATATCATAGTAAGGGCAAGCATATTGCTATAAAGTACAACTTTATCAGGGATATTGTTGCTAAGAAGAAGGTTATTCTTGAGTATATCCCTACTTGAGCTATGCTTGCAGATCCTTTTACTAAGCCAATGACTAGAGAGTCATTTAATGAGCATGCAAAGTCTATGGGACTTCGTAGAATGTAACAATTTTGTAATGACAATCGGATATTGTAATTTGATTGTTCTTTAATGCCAGACATAATTTATTCAGTGTATGTGATGTTACATTCTAATATGATCTTGGTGAGCATGTTGACAGGTAGTGATTGGTCCTCTCACATGGACAATCATCTCTATTTGTTATGTACAAATAGGGGTAAGACTATTGCTTATAGGATAGCTTTGGAAGCTATATGTATAGGATACATACCTATAAGTTGGGGTCATCTTGATATATGTATCAAGAGAAGATCATTTAAGAAAAATGATTGAAGTAATTGTTCCCAACATTTACTATACCTGTTTAATGAGCCAGATTAGAATTTATATGTTGAATTCAGGATTAGACATTTGGAATGTCTGGATCAAAATCTGTACGATGGTAAACATGCGCTCTTTATTGATAAAGAGGATGACATCGTAGCATGTGATTCATACCACGTGTGCTAAAGCGACGATAAGGGTAGTAGGAGAAAGGATCTCTGCTTCTCTACTATGTGAGACCTTTGAGATTATATGTTGATCTCAGCATTTTCCCTTTGTGACTATTTAGGTGGCTGCTTGAAGTTTTAATCAGGGTCTGCTACTTTAGCATGTAAACCTATTGACTATGGATGATTCGATCTATGGAACTGACTAGGAAAGCGACTGATTAAAATGAATGGATTCACACTAAAAAGGAAGATTAAATAAGTTTACATCCTTTGAGAATTGTTTACTGGTCGACCCATTTCTGTTATGTATAGAAATGTTTGTGAATATTAAAAATATATAGCATGCTCTTGACTTGATGGTCATTATGAGGGATTAGAGATGTTCATATTGATGTAAGTGGAGATTATTTAATTTGGGCAAATAGCAAGACATTATATCCAGGAAAATGGTTAAGTACCACCAGGAGAATGTTCAGTACCACTTGGAAAATAGCTGGGAGCCACTTGGAGGATGACAATGGGTCATCAAGTGAGTGACTACGTGTCATTTAGAGAATGGTAATATACCATTTGAGGAGCGGCTAAGTTAGGCGTAACAACTTTTCTTAGCATTGATCACTCTATGAGCAGTTATGTAAGGTGTAACAACTTTCATAGCATTGAATTTCTCAGTGTGCTTGCTATCGCACGAGCCATTTTCCTAAGTATGAATTGGTTGTTCTAATGGTCTTTGTGAATATTGATCTCTGTTCTATTAGTCTTTTGGGACTATAATCTCTGACATGATTCTGGTCTATGTGACTAGATACTTCTATTAGTCATTTGGGACTAATGACTCCGACTCAATTTAGTCTATGTGACTAGATACCTCTTATTGGTCTATGTGACCATTTTGTTTATGTGACATGCTTTGGGCCGAGTGGGAGATCTAACCGCTTATTATTGCGCAGCAGTGCACGGTGTAGCTTTGCAACGTGTGTTGGATAGAAGCGGATCGCTAGAGGGGGGGGTGAATAGCGATAAAACTTTTACAAAATCGTTCGTTAAAACTCGAGTAGATAATTTACAGCGGAAAGATAAGCAATAAATAAAATAAGACAAATATTTTTACTTGGTTCGTAGCCTTCGGCTACTACTCCAAGGCCCTAGTGGTCCTTGACCACGCACGGAGGGCAAAACACTAAACGAACTCCTCCTCGTTAGAGGTAGGAGTTAAACGAATACAAAACTCAATAAATACTCAAGGTAGAGGGACACTCCCCCTCTCCTTGATATGATTTAAAGCTCGAAATAAGAACAACTTATAAAATTAAATCTTATACCGACGACTTTTGAAGACTTGAATCTTGGAGCTTGAGTCGTCGTCTCGGCAGCGCTTCGTCGTAGGGATTTCGGAAACTCATAGCGTATCGGAAGCACTTGGAAGCTTTTGAATTAATGAAAAACCCTAGGACAAGCCCTCCTTTTATAGCCTTTGAGCCCCTCATCGAATGGGTCTTCAACCAATCACAAATGGGAACAAAACCTTTTTGAAAAGAGGGGATAAGCCTTGACTCCTCGAGGCTGATCCTTGACCATCAGTCGACTGATGACCATCATCAGTCGACTGATGGCCATCATCAGTCGATTGATGGCCATCATCGACGATCGATGGCGGATCGATCAGTCTTGACCTCGTGATCGATTGACGGCAGTCGAGTCCTCCAAGCTGGCAGTCGACTGATGCTTGTTGGAAGTCAAAGTTAGCTCAACAAAAACATAATTTCGACGGTCGTCGACCGTCCGATCTCGACCTAGACCATCGATGGGATGTCTTTGGTCGGATCTACGATTAAGACCATCCCCGTAAGGAGGATACGACCTCACTTACGCTCACATACACGAGCTTACCTCGATACTTATTGTGTCACTTTTGCTTTTGGCCTTCCGGGTGTCGCTAGCCTTCAACTTCAGCTTTAGCACTTTTCTGCACACTCGATTCAGCTCGTGAGATAATGATATATCCTTGACTTTGCGTCTTTTGCCATAATCAAAATACAGGTTCGACTTAGGTGCCCCTGCACCAACAATCTCCCCCTTTTTGATCCTATGGCAAATTTATGCAAAGTTAAGGGAAAATATAAAGAAGAAAATGAGTAAGATAAATGTTACGCTCATTTGTAGCGAACTCCCTCTTAACCTTCAGTGAGTTTTAAAACAAAAGTTTAATTTTCAAAAATTTAAATTTTGTTCTCCCCCTTAACTTATGCTCTTCTCCCCCTTTTGCCATGAATCAAAAAAGGTATGGGGTTTTATATAAAAAGTAGGGGTTTTTTAATAGAAAAGTTAGCATGCATAAAGATTATCTAACATGATTCCAAGCATGTGTCTTGATGTAAGTTTTTGGAAACTAAGTTTGATTTTTAAAATACTTATAAAATTAGCTTTGAGTTTCACAATACTTATATGCTATTAACTTTTTTTTTTAAAAATATGTAACCCTTAGGGTTAGTTTGCTCTCCCCCTTAATCAAATATATAAGGTATAAAAGAGTTTGGGGGTGCTAAACATTGACCTAGAAGGTTGTATATTTAGAATTTTGTCCGAGTATAAGTACACGTTTAAGCTCGATAGTTTGAAAAATAGATAATATTTTTGAAAAGATTATGCAAATTGAAATTGTTCCTTAGTCATCTCACCCACTCTAAGTGTCTTAGAATTGGTTCACCTTATATGTTATGTGAGATGATTCCAATTTTATCTTGATTAAGTTTTAATGATTTGACACTTGTCAACCTTGTGTTAGATTCAGATTTGATCCTAAGCTCATCAAGTTACCTTTTCAAGATCTTGGCTTCCAGGTCGTGGCGAGGGACAGGGGCCTTCTTTGATCAGAAAAACGACCACTTCCTTAGACAAAGCCAATTTCGAGAAAATAGTAACTTGACTCACCTAAGACCACTTCCTGGTCTAACTAGTCTAGGATACGATGAGGTAGCTTCAGCTAGTTCCACTCGGTCAAGTGCTGCCTTATCTAGCCCGAATACACAAGACTCTGCTTTCCTAGCGTACTATCATCTCGCCGCGTCCTGGTACTATGTTATCAAGCATTGACGAGTTATAGTCCTATCTAACCATTCTAAAATAAATAAGAGGTTTAGGTTACTGGATATACTATTTTGGTATTAGCTCCCCTGGATCATTGAACCGATATGGTCTGGTCAAGTAATGAACTTGATCCTTGGGAATCCAAAACCTATTGGTCCTTATATGTGAGTTTAATAAAGTTTTCGGGACCCACACTTGGACTCGATGATGACTACGGTTTACGATAGACATGTAAGATATATTCATACTCTTTGAGCTATATCCGAGTCCGGCTCTGTTGTACACGACTCTCTGAGTTCCAAGAAGTCGGTTAAGATTCTTGGACCCCGTCGAGAACTTGTTCAACCGAGATTCGAGCTCTTGGACTTGCCCTTTCAAGAGAGAGTTCTCTTCTTCGAGTTTTTCAACTCGAGTTGAGTCCTCCTCTTGAACTCGACTAGTCGAAGAGTTTAGGGGTGTCTCTTGTTTGAGGGTTTCAACCTCCTCAACCAAGGACTCGACCCTAGACTCGGATTTAGCTAATTTTCTAGTTAGCAATTTAATCGTATTGTAAAGCGTATGAATTAGTGAGCGACAAACCTTAATTTTATCTTTCGGTCCAGCTTTGAGTTGCTTCTCGAAGTAGTCCTCGAGTTCGGAGTCGGTGTTGTAGTTTGATTCAGATTCGGACTCGGACTCTTCGGGTCTTGCCATGCATGCTATGCCGAAGCCTTCTTCGTTGTCCCATGTTGCATGAAACGCCTTCTTTTGATTTGATTTGAATTGTGCCCTCTTTTTGTTTTTTAGTAGCCTCCTTTCCCTCGCAACGATCTTCCGCACTATGTTCACTATTGCTTCCACCTTTTTGGATTCAGACTCTAATTCGTCTTCGGGTTCAAGTCCATCTTCTTGCTTGGTGGGTGTCTTGCTTCTTTGTCCTGCAAGTAGAGCAATACCTCTCTCGGCCCGGACCATGTTAGTTTGCTCGTGAAGTTCAAACTCGGAAAATAATTCGTCTAACCTAAGCTTTGAAAGGTCCTTAGAGACCTTGTAGGCATCAACCATGGATGCCCACAAGGTAGTCCTAGGAAATGAATTAAGAACGTACCTTAGGAGGTCGCCGTTTTCGACCTTGTGTCCGATGGTGTGCAATCCGTTGACAATGTCCTGGACGTGGGCGTGTAGTTGCGTTGCCGTCTCACATTCCTGCATTTTTAGGTTATACAATTTATTAAGTAGTAAGTCACGCTTACTTACCTTCGCGTCGTTAGTCCCTTCGTGTAGTTCTATGAGTTTTGTCCACAGATCTTTTGCGCTGATGAAGGGTCCGATGCGGTTGAGCTCTTCCTTAGACAAACCACATTGCAATATTTGGGTTGCTATTGCATAGGCTTCGATTTGCCTCTTAGTTACATTGTTCCACTTGTCGAAGTCCAAAGGCTCACCTTGATCATTAGTGGGTAGAGCAAATCCGGTTTGGATGATTATCCAAGTCTCGACTTGTGTTTTTAGAAAACACTCCATCCGACCTTTCCAATAACGGAAATCATCTCCGTTAAAGAATGGAGGTCGGATGGTGTTGTAACCCTCAAAGTGGGCCATAAAGAAAAATTTGCACAAACAAAAAAAAACACAAAAAAAACTTGCCAAGACTCGAGTCTTGGATTAGTGGTGCGGGAAATAAAAATAAACAAACGAGAAATAGAGAGTTAAACAAAGAAATAATAAACTAAATAAAAAGTAAGTACTCACAACCTTCGATGTCCCCGAAAGGGTACTAAACGTTGTTTTTTGAGGATGAAAACAGCTTGTTACAGTGGTAAACCCCTAGTAAGAAGTGTAGATCTCTCAGAGAGCTTCGATTTGGTGGGTAGATCGTTTTGTGAGTCCACTTGTAGCAAAAGTTATGCTCGTTTGATCGTGAGGTACTCCGAAGGCGATTAATACTTGCAAAAACACAACCAAAAACTATGTACCAAGACTTGGTCTTGGATTAGTAGTGTGGGAGAAATCTTAAAATGATAAATACGAAAAGAAAAATGCTCGATCGATGGTTGCACCGAATCTGAGCGCCCCCCGCTCTGATAACAATTGTTGGATCGAAGCGGATCGCTGGAGGGGGGGTGAATAGCGATAAAACTTTTACGAAATCGTTCGTTAAAACTCGAGTAGATAATTTGCAGCGGAAAGATAAGCAATAAATAAAAGAAGACAAATATTTTTACTTGGTTCATAGCCTTCGGCTACTACTCCAAGGCCCTAGTGGTCCTTGACCACGCACGGAGGGCAAAACACTAAACGAACTCCTCCTCGTTAGAGGTAGGAGTTAAACAAATACAAAACTCAATAAATACTCAAGGTAGAGGGACACTCCCCCTCTCCTTGATATTATTTAAAGCTCAAAATAAGAACAACTTATAAAATTAAATCTTATACCGACGACTTTTGAAGACTTGAATCTTGGAGCTTGAGTCGTCATCTCGGCAGCGCTTCGTCGTAGGGATGTCGGAGACTCGTAGCGTATCGGAAGCACTTGGAAGCTTTTGAATTGATGAAAAACCCTAGGACAAGCCCTCCTTTTATAGCCTTTGAGCCCCTCATTGAATGGGTCTTCAACCAATCACAAATGGGCACAAAACCTCCTTGAAAAGAGGTGATAAGCCTTGACTCCTCAAGGCTGATCCTTGACCATCAGTCGACTGATGGCCATCATCGATCGGCCCGATGGCGGATCGATCAATCTTGACCTCTCAAACGATCGGTGATTGGCAGTCCTCCAAAAGTTAGCTCAACAAAATATAATTTTTGATGCCGTCGATCTCGACCTAGACCATCGATGGGATGTCTTTGGTCGGATCTACGCTTAAGACCGTCCCCGTAAGGAGGATACGACCTCACTTACGCTCACACACACGAGCTTACCTCGATACTTTCATGTCGCTTTTGGCCTTCCACTCGATTCCTTCGGCTCCCTCCGAAGTCACTCGAGTGTCGCCCGACCACCGCGGCTTCCTCCGGGTGTCGCTAGTCTTCAACTTCAGCTTTAGCACTTTTCTGCACACTCGATTCAGCTCGTGAGATAATGATATATCCTTGACTTTGCGTCTTTTGCCATAATCAAAATACAGGTTCGACTTAGGTGCCCCTGCACCAATAACGTGTGCACGCACTGTACGAAGTACGGTTGGCACACTTTGTGTAGTGCAGAGAATACACCCCCTTTATAAGGGGGTGTGCATCCAAGAGCGAGAGGGGAGACATTAGGGTTTTGGCCAGAGGTCGTCGAGAGCGAGAGATAGGAACTCCAAGGCACGGGACTTGGCTTGTGGAGGAGGAAGAGCTTTCGTAGTGATCATTCCTTAGACAGAGAGCCATCTTCTTCCATTACCATTCGGACGCGAGAAGGTTCTGTAAGTTTTTCTTTTTTCAGTTTTGTTAAAACTCCCCCTTAACCAAAACTCCCCCTTAACCCTAGGTGAGTTTTGAAAGAGATACTTTAATTTTCAAAATTAAATTTTGTGTTACTCCCTCTTACCTTTTGCTCTTCTCCCCCTTTTTCCATAAATAAAAAAAAATGTTGGGGTTTTTGTATAAAATAGGGGTTTAAAAATAATATTGTATATGCATGCATAGAGATAAATCAACTATGAGTCCAAGCATCGTCTAGCCTAGCAATTAGATAGATTGGTTTGAGATGTGTCCCTCTGCACCAATAATCTAAAGGTTTGTAATATAACCCTTAGGGTTAGTTTGCTCTCCCCAGTCAATATGAAGTATAAGAGATGTAGGGGCGCTAAACTTTGTCCTAAAGAGTTGTAAATAGTCATTAAGTACAATAGTTGAGAAAATAAGTAGTATTTTGAAAAGGTTATTTTAAGTATATTTCAATTATCCTTAACATCTCACCCATTCTATGTGTCTCAGAATTTATTCTCCTTATATATTTTGTGAGATGATTTGAGATTGATTAAAGATAGTCAACCTTGGGTTAGATTCGGATTTAACCTTTAGATCATTAAGTAACTTTTCGAGAAACTGACTTCTAGGTCATGGCGAGGCACAGGGGCCTTCTTTGATCGGAACAACAACCACTTCCTCAGACAAAGCCAAATTCAAGAAAATATCACTTAAGTCACTTAGGGTTACTTCCTGGTCTAACTAGTTTAGGATACGACAAGGTAGCTTCTAGTTCCACTTTCGATCAAGTGCAACAAACTAGATACGCCTTATCTAGCTCAAATACATGAGATTTTATTTCCCTAACATACTATCATCTCGCCGCGTCCTAATACTATGTTGTCAAGAGTTGACTAACTATTTTCCCTATCTAGCCATTCTAAATATTAAAATAAAATATGCAATGGTTTTGCTAAGTAAGCGGGTATACTATTTTAGTGTTAGCTCCCCCTGGACCATTGAACCAATATGGTCTATTCAAATAATGAACTTGATCCTCGGGAATCCAAAACTTATTAGTCCTTATATGTGAGTTCAATAAAACCTTTGGGACCCATGCTTGGACTCTTTGATGACTACGATTTACGATAGACATATATGATCTATTTGTATTATTTGGTCTAAACACAAGTCCGACTTTGTTGTACACAACTCTTTGAGTTCCAAGTAGTAGGTTAAGATTCTTAGATCCCAACGTAAACCTTTCCAATCTAGCCTCAACCTCTTGAACTCGGTCTTTCAAGAGAATTCTCCTCCACATGTTTTCCAACTTGGGCTAAGTTTCCCTCTTGAACTTGACTAGTTGAAGAGGTTAGAGTAGCCTCTTGCTTGAGGGTTTCAACCTCCTCAAGTAACGACTCAACCCTAGACTCAGACTTAGTTAATTTCCTAGTAAGCATTTTAATTGTAAGGTAAAGTGTACTAATTAAAGAGCGGCTAACCTTGACTTTCCCTTTTGATCCAGCTTTGAGTTTCCTCTCGAAGTAGTCTTCGGGGTCGGAGTCGGAGTTGTAGTTGGATTCGACTTCGGATTCTGACTCGGACTCTTCCGATCTTGCCATGTAAGCTATGTCTTCTCTGTTGTCCCAAGTTGCATGGAAGGCTTTCCTTGCTCCCTTTTTCTTTTGGTTCTCGTTCTTCAATTGCCTTCTTTCTTGTCGAACTATTCTTCGGATTTCGATTCAGATTCGTCCTCTTTCTTGGGGGGTGGTTTGTTTGCGCCCTTCTTCTTCAAACCTACAAATAATGCAATACCTTTCTCGGGAGCTGAATTAGACTGTTCATGGTGTTCAAATTCAGAAAATAATTCTAGTCTAAGTTTAGAAAGGTCCTTAGAAACCTTGTAGGCATCGACCATGGATGCCCACAAGGTAGTCCTAGGGAAAGCATTTAAAGCATACCTTATAAGGTCCCGGTTCTCTACGGCTTGTCTGATCAAGTGAAGACTGTTGACGATGTCATGGATCTGCGCATGTAGTTGGGTGACAGTCTCGGGATCCTGAATCTTTATATTGTATAGTTTATTTAAAAGCAAATCTCTTTTATATACCTTAGATCGGGTGTTCCTTTATGTAGCTCGATTAATTTGTTCCATAGATCCTTTGCGCTGATGAAGGGTCCGATGCGGTTGAACTCCTCTTTGGATAGACCACACTGCAACATTTGGGTCGCCTTTGCATCGGCTTCGATGTGCTTCTTGGTTGCATTAGTCCACTTATCGAAGTCCAAGGGCTCGCCTTGATCATTGGTGGGTAAAGCAAAGCCGGTTTGGATGATTATCCAAGTCTCGACTTGTGTTTTTAGAAAACACTCTATCCTACCTTTCCAAGAATAGAAATCATCTTCGTTAAAGAATGGAGGTCGGGTGGTATTGTACCCCTCAATGTGAGCCATTAAATATCTTGCAAAACATGAATAAAAACCAAAAGGAATTCCAAGACTTGGTCTTGGATTAGTAATGCGGGAAGAAATAAATAGAAATAAATAAGAAGAATAGGAAACTAACAAAAATTAGAAACTTACGACCTTCGATGTCCCCAAAAAGGTACTGCATGTTAGTTTTTGGGGATGGAGATAGCTTGTTATGAGGGTACCCTCATAAGAATGTAGATCTTTCAAAGAGCTTCGATTTGGTAGGTAGATCGTTTCGTGAGTCCACTTGTGCGAAAAGTTATGGTCATTTTACCATCGGCTACTCCAAAAGAGAATACTTACAAACACACAACCAAAAAAAAGGTACCAAGACTTCGTCTTGGATTAGTAGTGCGGGAAAAAAAACTTAAAAAAAATACGAATCGAAAAATACGAAAAGAAAACCAAAAAGTGCTAGATTGGTGGTTTCACCAAATCTTAGCGCCCCCGCTCTGATACCAATTATTGGATCGAGAAGCATCGCTAGAGGGGGGGGGGTGAATAGCGAGTGTAAATCTTTTCGTTCGTTCGATATACGAGCAAGAACAGCGGAAAAGTAAAAATGACAAGTTTATTTTTACTTGGTTCACAACCCAATGATTGCTACTCTAAGGCCCTAACGGTCCTAGACCGCGTACGGAGGGCAAAGCACTATAAGATCTCCTCGTTGAAGGTAGGAGACAACGATCACAAAACCGAAAGTATGAGGTTGAGGCAACAAGCCTACCTCACCTCGTTACGATTAAAACAAAGAATACAATAACAAAAATAATTACTTGATGCTGCTGCCGACGAAGAAGATTAGAACTTGTCGTGGTGTCAGCGTTATAACAGTGTTGGAGCTTTGTCGTTGTAGGAGCACTTGAGAATAATCTTGATTGATGTTTGGGTTGGAGTCCTCCCCTCCTTTTATAGAATTTGGCCTTGGAATAAGTCTCCTCATCTTTTGGAACATATCACGAGGTGGTAACAAATTTTATTGCGAAATGGCTGCGTCAAACATTATTCGTTTTGACCTAGCACAAAAGTTGATTAAATCGCCATCACGATCGATGCCTTCCATCACCGATCGATGAGCATCATTGATCGCCCAATGGTCGAATGCCGATCGCCACCGCCACTTCCATGCAATAAGAGGTTAGCACAGAAAATTATAAATGCGATGGTTTCTTACCGTCCGATCTCGACCTAGACCTTCCTCAGGAAGTCTTAGTCGGATTGCCGCCTACGGTCGTCCCCGTATAGAGGACACGACCTTACCATCCCTCACTCACACAAGCTTATCTCTGGTCCTTTAAGATCTGTCGCTTTGCTTCCAGTCTTCCGCCTAGGTTCTTTGACTCCCACGAAGTTCCCTCGGTGTTGCCCGACCACCACAGCTCCCTCTGGGTGTCGCTGACCTTCGACTTAGCTTAGCCTTTCTGCACACTTGATTTAGCTTGTGAGACAACGATGTAAACTTAACTTTGTGTCTTTGCCATAATCAAAACACGGGTTTGATTATCTGGTGCCCCTGCACCAATAGACACATCCTTGGGATCAAGGTCTCCAAGAAAGGTTTTCTACCTTTCCGGCATGGAGTACCTTTATCTAAAGAGAGGTGTCCTAGAACATCAAAAGAGATAGAGGAGATGAAGGTGGTTCCTTATGCTTCGGCGGTAGGAAGCCTCATGTATGCTATGTTATGTACAAGATCGGATATCTGCTTTGCCATGGGCATGGTTAGCATATATCAGAGTAATCCAGGACAGCGATATTGGACTGCGATAAAGCATATATTGAATTACCTGAGAAGGACTAGGTATTATATGCTGGTATACCAGGCAGATCAATTACTCCCTGTGGGTTACATAGATTCTGACTTCCAATCAGATAGGGATAACAGTAAGTCTACCTCGGGTTTTGTGTTTACTTTGGGAGGTGGAGCCATTGTATGGAGGAGTGTCAAGCAGAAATGCATGGCAGACTCCACCATGGAAGCTAAGTAAGTGGCAGCTTCTGAGGCAGCCAAAGAAGTTGTATGACTCAGGAACTTTTTGATGGACTTGGATGTGATTCCTGGTTTGCCCAAAACTATCACAATCTATTGTGATAATAGTGGTGCAGTTGCAAACTCGAAAAAACCACGAGCCCATAAGGTAAGTAAACACATAGAGCGCAAGTACCACCTGATACGAGAGATTGTAAAGTGAGGAGAAGTTGTTGTCGCCAAGATTGCATCATAGGATAACCTGGCAGATCCTTTCACTAAGGCCCTTCCAGCGAGAGCTTTTGATAGGCATGTGGAGGGAATGAGAATCAAATGTATGGCAGTTTGATGGCAGCATAGTCTTTTAGTATAAGTGAGAGATTATTGGGATGTATACTGAAAGCCTATCCTTTGTATGGACACCTTCATTTTGAAATAAGAATCACATAATGATTGTTTGCATTTTATATTTATGCATATTGTCTGATACTTTACATTGTAGATAATATGGTATATGGTGTCGCACAAAAGATCATGTTATCAGTTCCTTGTAGAGTATAAGTAGAGGCTCACAACCAAGATGGTTTTGGACAAACCATTGGAATGATTGTAGTGTGATTTGGTATTGGTTTATCTTGATCATAGAATTATACTAGTACACTGTGTGTATTGAGCAGGACCGATTCAGAGCTGATTCAATTTATACTGACTATATAATTGAATCAGACCTCAAATATTATGGTGTATATGCTCTTAATCCCGACATAATAATGGGCACATGTACTTAGTATTTATTTCTTTGATTTACCAATGGGCGAGATTTATCTATTAAATCGATAGGCCTGGTAAGTTGGGAAATAATACTATTTACATAGTGTGTCGTTGATTATAGGAGGTAACCATGTCCGATATACTAGGATGATGATGTCCTCTTGAGGAGCTCATAAAGTTCATCATGTAAATTCTGCAGGTGGACTTGGTCCAACATGATGATAAGGATGAGCGGTACAACTCATGGAGTTATATATTAATTAATAAAATTGTTAGTAATTTAATTAATTAATGGACATAAGATATCTTAAACACAGGGAGATATTCTGTACAAATAATATATGGAGCCCATATTTATTTATGGCGGTTGGTGAGGTAGATCAATGATGATCCTCTAGTGGAATGGATCATCATTAATGGATCGGGTTTTATGTGGTTCGGATCCATTGGGTGGCCAAGATCCAACTCCTCCTCATGGTCCCTATTGTAGCCTATTATAAATACCTTAGAAAGCCTAGATCTATAAAAAGGGAGTGGAGAGGCTTGGATGGAAAGGTTGGATGCTAGGGTTTGCTTCCTTAGGGCCGGTGGCAAGAGTTAGGGTTTGGCTTCTTCTCTTGGAGTTTTGGCCGGCGCCTCCTCGTATTTCCTTAAGGCCGGTGCTCCTCCACCTTCTCCCTCTCCTAGGGCCAGCGACAACAAGATTCCCTTCCTCTCCTAGGGCCGGCGGACACCAACTCTTGGAGTTGTGGTGGTCGGCACTAGCAAGGAGAAGAGGGTGCTTGGTGGTCGGGGCAAGCAAGGAGAAGAAGCGAAAGTTTTCTTCCCTTGTTTGGAGCGAGCAAGAAAGGGAAGATATGTGGTCTAGGAGGCTTCGATTCTTGGAAGATTGCCACCCACACGACGTCTAAGAAGAGGATAGGAATACAATAGAAGATCAAGAGGTAAAACTAGAGGTATAATCTTATTTAATATTGATTCTAGTTCTTTTGTATTTGTATGTGGTTAGTTGACATAGACCCCAATGATAAACACAAAAACCGGCAATCCCTATATTATCTATTCCTTGGCTAATCGAGGAAAAGAGTTAGGTTGCTTGAACAACAAGTTTGTTCAAGCAACACTCAAATTGAGAAGCACAATGATGAATCGGTTGCTTAGGTAATTCATCTCCGTCTAGATTAGTTTTAGTTGATAAAATTTTAATCCGGGGATGTGATGTAGGATTGCCATGCACAAGGGACCAAAGTGACAAAGGGAAACACATCATTTTCCCTTTAGATTATTTATTAATCTTTTGGGAATGAGACTTCCTAGGCATATTTCTATAGTTCTTGGGATTAATGCCTAGATGGTCCTCTACCTTCTTAATAGACTCCCTAAATAGGATTTTTCTAGGGTTATTAGTCCTAAATTTCTCCTTATTTCTAAAATTGCAACTCTTAGCACCTAGGCAATAAAGTCTATTATTTCTAGCATGCTTTTCATGAACAATAGCAAGTGAATTAAAAGCATGTTTTTTAACATTAAACTTAGAAGGTGCATTACTAAAATATACCTTAGGATTTGCCTTAGAGGCTCCCCCTACATGTGATTCTCCCTCTTGAGTCTTCTTCCTCCCCCTAGGGCATTGGCTCCTATAATGCCCCGGTTGTTAGCACTTGAAGAAAATTACATTATCCTTGCTCTTATGTGTTGGGGCACTGACATCCTTGACCTTTGGTGCCGGTTGAGCTTTCTTGGCCTTCTTAAAGCACTTGCTCTTATAATGCCTATATTCCCTACACTCAAAATACATAATATGGTTTTTATTATTTATTAATATGCTTGAGTTACCTAGGTTAGTGGTGGAAGCCTCTTGAGCTTGTTCATCTTCTCGGCCAGGAGGTAGATGGTTCCTCTTGAGTTAGCTCCGGTGTGGAAGTTCTCTCCTCCCCTCAATCCTAAGT